>JABCKT010000170.1:0-38977 GCA_018858115.1 Tephrocybe rancida
TGGCGCGGCTTCCAAGGCGAGATCAAGCTTGTAGCTAAACAAAAGTACGAAGTGACCGGTGTCGTGAAGAAGTTGAATGACACGACCGTCGAAATAACCGAACTTCCTGTGCATATGTGGACCGAGAAGTACAAGGAACTACTCGAAAGCATGATTGCTGGCGACAAAGACACTCCGGGTACTGTCAAGGTATGTTGTGGCTCCCATACAAAGACGAGACCATTTTCTCACTTCTCTTTAGGATTACAAGGAGCATCATGACAACATGAATGTCCACTTTGTTGTCTCCATGGCCGCCAAGGATCTCCAGAAAGCCGAGGAACAGGGCCTCGTTGAATATTTCAAATTGACGAACAAGCTCGACACAAGCAACATGATGTGTTTCGACTTCGAGGGTAAAATCCATAAGTACGAGTCGGCAGAGGAGATTCTCGAGACATTCTACCCAATGAGGTTGGCATATTACCAGAAGCGCAAAGTGAGTTCGATTTCATACATCAGTTTCGTGACCTTCCTGAATCATTCTGTCTCTCTAGGATCATCTTGCAAACGAGATCCAGAACGTGTTTGAGAAGCTCACGAACCAGGCCAGATTCATTCAAATGATCGTCGACAAACAACTGGTTGTGTCGAATCGCAAGAAGGTCGACATTATTCAAGACCTGCGTAAACACGAGTTCCGGCCATTCCCTAAAATTTCCGGTGCGAAGAAGGCTGGCGAAACAGTGGACGCACAGGAAGACGAGGAGGATGAGGATGAGGATGAGGAAGATAATGAAGGCGGTGCGAGTGCCAAAGGTAAAGGTAAAGCGGGAGGCGACGCTACGGATTACGACTACTTGTTGGGGATGGCCATCTGGAGCTTGACAAAGGAAAAGATTGCCAAGCTGAAGATGCAGGCTGAGGAGAAGGAGCAGGAACTCCTTGCCTTGCTTGCGAAGGCGCCGAAATCGCTGTGGAACACAGACTTGGATCGCTTCCTTGTCGAGTGGGAGGTATGTATCTTATACATTCTCTCTCAATGTGACTGATGATCTGACCGCATGCAGGCAAGCTGCAAGGCGTGGGTTGAAGATTCCTCGAAGGACGCAAGCGGCAAGAAAGTCAAGCGGAAGCAGGCAGTGTTACAGACCCGCAAATCCATTGGAACCGGTGCGCGGAACGCTTCAGACGACGACGACGACTTCAGGCCCGTAAAAGCTCCGGTAAAACGTAAGCCTCTTGGAGAGGCAAGTCGCCCTAAACCTGCTGCGAAAAAGGCTGCGAAAGATGAGGATGAGGATGTGGTGATGGAGGAACCGCCAGCGCCGAAACCCAAACTTGCTGCTCCCAAGCGCAAAGCAGTGGAGAAGAAGACTATCAGGGTTGACTCCGATGACGATGACGACGACGATATCGAAGTGGTCACAAAACCGGCGCCAAAGAAGACCATTAAGCCTAGCGCAGTTAAATCTGACTCTGATGATGAAGTGGCAATTGTTCCTTTGAAGTTGAAAGGGAAGGCAAAGGAAGTACCAAAACTACTGTATGTGAACGTCTCTGCTGCTGTAAAACTGCTATTGATTGCTTTTGAAGTATGGACAGCGAGGACGACGACGACGTCCTGAAACCATCAGCAGCCGCAAAGGGTAAAGGAAAAGCAGCTCCGAAACGCAAAAGGTTGGTCTGCCTCGACAGTGTCGCACTAACATCATCGATGCTGATAATGATACACAGTCCAACACTGTCTGAAGATTCTGACGACGATGCATACACCAAACCTGTTGTCAAGAAGAAGAAAGTGACAGATTTCTTCGAGAAACCAGTGCCCAAGGTGAAGGCGGCAGCTGCACCTACTGCGCGGAAGATCTCGAAGAGCATGAAGCCCGCCTCGCCTCCAAAGCCCAAACCCAAACCCAAAGCGGTTGTCTCGGACAGCGAGGATGATGACGATATAGACTTCGACTCGCTTCCTGTTCCGAAGAAAGCCGCACCGGCACCTGCAAGGGCTGCGCGGGCTACTGCTGCGAAGAAGTACATTGAGTTGTCGGATGACGACGACGTGGATGGAGGAGACGAAGACGCGTCGATGTTCGAGGACGAGTAGTCTGATTTACGGTTTATGATACTTTTCTTCCACCACATATAAATATGCATCGAAGTCCTCTCATGAAGATACTATATAATCACTGTCCCCATCGCTGTCCCCGAAGTGGTTTCCTTAGACTGGGCAGACGCGTTCTGTCATCGATGTCTCATCGATGTCATAGTATAATCCACCATATTTCGATTTCAAAGTTCAACCAACACCAAGAGTGGTCTGGTATCTAGGCGCTGCAGTCTGCTTTGCCCCCCCCCTCCCCCCGTACTTCAGTCTTGTTGCCTGCTTAATGCCTGCTCATTGAAGGACAAACTTTCACTTGTACTTCATCGACCAAAAGTGATGGTTTCTCAGGTTCTAGATCTGCTCAATGGCAGACATCCACTCTAGCATCCCATCGTATCAGATGGGCTCAGGCTGGTCAGAGAAAGGTCATCTGTGCTTGCTTGCAATTGATGCATAACTTCTTTTCAAAACTTTGGAATCGTCCCAGACATGTATCTCTTACTTACGCAAGAGATTTGGGGAGTAATATTTACGTCATTGTCAAGTCCTTAGTCTTGCGAATATAAACAAACGGGAGTCTCTTTTCCAACTCTCTTCGATTAAATCTTTGGCTTCATACTTACTCTTCACTAATCTCAGAGACTCTTATCTTGCTGACGGCAAGACTTGCAGGTATGTTGTATGTCAAACGTCCTATACCCATCTTACATGGGAACCAGTGCACATGGACCTCCCCACGACAACTCAGCTTCCGATTCACCTCATTACTGAATGCTTGCTTCCCACCTCCGCTTATGAAATGCGGTTGCTTCGAAAGATCGCATCCAAGAGGTTTTATCGGAGCGAAACATCTCCAGTCGTTTCGCCATACAAGCAGGGCTTGAGGAAAGTCTCATCTCAAACGGCTACGCCGCAGAGGTGTTTCACTTTTATCTGGACGCGAAGAGGATCTCTCGGAGCGCCACTACTGCTATCACCTCAGTGCTTTCCCCCTTTCCGGTCTATTTTCATACCTTGAAAGGGATCAAAAAGCCTCGAAAGCCCCTATCGTCTAATTGCTATCACGGGGGCAGTTTTCTCTTGAATATGAAACGTGCAGAATTTGGCAAGGTAATAGGCACTAGCAAGTCCGGGGGTTTTGGGCCCGAATCGCCTAATTCGTCTGCCTGGAGACCTGCCTCGTTTACCTTGCCATTTGTTTCAGATATTAGTTCAGTGAATAGGGACTCACTCCCTCGTTTACGCTGCGAAGGCACATTCAACGTCGACGTCCAGGTATGTCCCAGACTATACTCCAATGTCGCACCGCTCTTTGTTAATTGCCGTTGCTACGTTGCTATCAGGTCACGAAGGACGATAACCATGACCAGTATAACTTCGTCACCACGACAATCAATACGCAGCACTTTCATGCCTCGACTATACCGTTTTCACCATTCACGATCTCGCGATGCGATATCGTGTTACATTCTCGCGGCCCGGATCGTTTCGTTAGACTTTATCCCTCCATGCCTGTAGAGCCTGCAGTTCTATCAACCTACAAGTAAGCATGCCCGATGCAGTGGCCCTTTATCAGACATTCATTTGACTGTTTGCAATCCAATAGTGCTCACATGGTCCCAAGGCATTGGCAGATGAAGACTGATCTCTCATTAGAAAATTGGATTTCGGAGACCCGAACAAAGGGCTCGCGTTGGGCATGGACACTGAATGCTAAGGAGGTTCACAAGACAAATGGGTTGTTCCTGCCCGACACATCCGCTTGCCTAAGCTTGTCTGTTCCGCCCCCTGACGCTGGGTCAGCTGAAGCAGAGATACTTGTGCTTTGGTCAATGGATACAAGCAAGTTCCCTGAAACCCTGGATTCTCTGCCGGCCTTTTCTAACATCGGACACTATACATGTTTCTCAGTCGAGGTAGAGTGTATGGCTAGTGGGGGCGTGTGCATCGATAGTGGGGCCACGGTACGAAAACTGGACGAGAGACTGATGGCTGCCGTCGGTGGGCCAGATGGACCGCCATCTCCTTCCGCTTCCGCCTCACGCAAAACGTCATTGTTGCGTTGGTTTAACAGGTCTTGATTTTGTACAATTGTCCCAGGCGGTGGCATTACATATCTCATTAAAAGAATTGGCGGGAAGTCGTTTAACTTACACACATGTAACGATCGGCGGGTTCGGGGATCTGCCAGAGACACGAGGTTATATATCGATATCCCATGTTGGAGGGGGTTGATGTTAGCAAGTACAGAGACCCCTAGAGACCCCTCGTCGAATTGACCTTCATAATCATCCAGTGCAATGAAAGCACATGCTGGTGGAAGGATTCATGTAGACACAATCGGCGTCTGGAGCTCTCGTGTGGCAGAAGCCGGTGAGCTACAATTCTGACGGTATTCACCTTCTATTGATCTGATGCAAATGTGACACAGGACTGCTTCATGGCATGACGTTCCTTGGTTTGCGGCCTGCCTCAATGCCTGAACATTCCAAGCACTGTAGTTATCAAGTAAAGAAGTATATAGTACATATCAGCTCCGACTTCTGTAAGATTCTTTAGTGACTTGAATTGACTACCTCCCCCCCTTCAGCCCGATGTTAACTTTGATCTTCCCCAAACAACCTTGACCCTCAATACCCGGTTAGATGGGTCTTGATACAAGCCTCGAGGCCGATGTCCTTGAATCGGTGACTTCTAGATCGACACACAAAAAGAAGCCATCCTTCTTGTTCTACCCAACTGTACATCTCTATGAGTCCAGTAGGCCAGTAAGGGCAGACCTCATCGAAAATATGCCGCCCAGCGCGATGCCATTCTAAGTATCGTATCAGAAGAAATATGTTTCTCCCTAGTATTAACACGGCGAGACGAACGAGGGAAGAATCTCAAAGAGCCACGATTTCCTACACGTATACACACCAGTAATCACACCTCATCGAAAATACGCCGCCTAACGCGATGCTATTCTAAATATCGTATCAAAATTAATACCCTACAGTTCCCACGGCCGCACCCATCCCACCCTCCCAAAGCCCAAAGCCCAAAGCCCGTCTCAACCTCGAACCTCTAACGCAAAGCTAATCCTGCGGCGGCGGCACGTACGGCTCCACGAGAATCTTGCTGAACTCCTTGAGCTTCTTGGGGCCGCGCACCTCCTCCGTTCGGAGGAGGGGCAGCTGCACGATGTGGAAGAACTCGTCGTAGAGCTCGTGTGCCTCCCCGAGGTACTTTTGCTGCATCTTTTGGCGGAGTCTGCTTTGCCCCCCCCGTACTTCAGTCCTGCTCATTGAAGGACAAACTTTCACTTGTACTTCATCGACCAAAAGTGATGGTTTCTCAGGTTCTAGATCTATTCAATGGCAGACATCCACTCTAGCATCCCATGGTATCAGATGGGCTCAGGCTGGTCAGAGAAAGGTCATCTGTGCTTGCTTGCAATTGATGCATACTAGTAACTTCTTTTCAAAACTTTGGAATCGCCCAGACATGTCTCTCTTACTTACGCAAGAGATTTGGGGAGTAATATTTACGTCATTGCCAAGTCTTGCGAATATAAACAAACGGGAGTCTCTTTTCCAACTCTCTTCGATTACTCTTTGGCTTCATACTTACTCTCCACTAATCTCAGAGACTCTTATCTTGCTGACGGCAAGACTTGCGGGTATGTTGTATGCCAACCGTTTTATGTCTATCTTACATGGGAACCAGTGCATATGGACCTCCCCACGACATCTCAGCCTTCGGTTCACCTCAGTACTAAATGCTTGCTTCCCACCTCGGCCTATGAACATGCGGTTGCTTCGAAAGATCGCATCCAAGAGGTTTTATCGGAGCGAAACATCTCCAGTCGTTTCGCCATACAAGCAGGGCTTGAGGAAAGTCTCATCTCAAACGGCTACGCCGCAGAGGTGTTTCACTTTTATCTGGACGCGAAGAGGATCTCTCGGAGCGCCACTACTGCTATCACCTCAGTGCTTTCCCCCTTTCCGGTCTATTTTCATACCTTGAAAGGGATCAAAAAGCCTCGAAAGCCCCTATCGTCTAATTGCTATCACGGGGGCAGTTTTCTCTTGAATATGAAACGTGCAGAATTTGGCAAGGTAATAGGCACTAGTAAGTTCGGAGGTTTTGGGCCCGAATCGTCCGAATCGTCCGCCTGGAGACCTGCCTCGTACACCTTGCCATTTGTTTCAGAGATCGGTTCAGTGAATAGGGACTCACTCCCTCGTTTACGCTGCGAAGGCACATTCAACGTCGACGTCCAAGTATGTCCCAGGCTATACTTGTTGCACCGCTCTTTGTTAATTGCCGTTGCTATCAGGTCACGAAGAACGATAATCCATATGATCCACATAATTTCGTCACCACGACAATCAATATGCAACACTTTCAAGCCTCGACTATACCGTTTTCACCATTCACGATCACGCGATGCGATATCGTGTTACATTCTCGCGGCCCGGATCGTTTCGTCAGACTTTATCCTTCCTTGCCTGTAGATCCTGCAGTTCTATCAACCTACAAGTAAGCATGCTCGATGCAGTGGCCCTTTATCAGACATTCATTTGACTGTTTGCAATCCAATAGTGCTCAAACAGTCGCAAGGCATTGGCAAATGAAGACTGATCTCTCATTAGAAAATTGGATTTCGGAGATCCGAACAAAGGGCTCGCGTTGGGCATGGACATCGGATGCCAAGGAGGTTCACAAGACAAATGGGTTGTTCTTGCCCGACACATCCGCTTGCCTAAGCTTGTCTGTTCCGCCCCCTGACGCTGGGTCAGCTGAAGCAGAGACACTTATGCTCTGGTCAATGGATACAAGCAAGTTCCCTGAAACCCTGGATTCTCTGCCGGCCTTTTCTAACATCGGACACTATACATGTGTCTCACTCGAGGTAGAGTGTATGGCTGGTGGGGGCGTGTGCATCCACAATAAAGCCATGGTACAAAAACTGGACGAGAGACTGATGGCTGTCGTCAGCGGGTCCGATAGACCACTATCTCCTTCCACTTCCACCTCACGCAAAACGTCATTGTTGCGTTGGTTTAACAGGTCTTGATTTGTACAATCGTCCCAGGTGGTGGCATTACCTATCTCATAAAAAACTTTGGCGAGAAGTCGTTTAAAGCCTGCCTCATTAGTACTAGTTATGGAACCAGTGTAGCCTGCAGTTAAACTACCTTGTCATCGTACAATCGTTCGAACCCCGACTTGCATTGCCGCTACGCGCCTGAAAGCCGAACTCCGGACGAACTCTAGTGAAATATCAATATAATCAAGCCACCCTGGGCGATTATGGCAGCGGGCAGCATCACCGTAAGACAAAGTAAAAGCAGAGGCAGGCAGGGGTCCACAATCACGCCCATCCGCTCCACCTAAAACCCCCTCGAGCACCTTCCGGTTCCCACCCCCAAATTCTCGAAGCGCTCGAATGTCCGCGTTGGAAGTGAGTTGCAGAGACTTGGCGCATTGAAGGGGTCATTGGGTACGGTGGTCAGATCGTGGGCGCCACCGCCAAATGCAGCTTCGTACGTCGTTCTAGCTATTCGAATTTGTATCGGGGGTCGAAACAAGTTATAACTTTCGTCAAGAATACCTTCCAAAGCCTTCTGTCTAGCTGCCGGAAAGAATCTCGCCATTGGTACCACTGCATTACGAGAACACGATCCTCATTTTGCCCGCTCGTTGCAGTAACACACAACGATTACGCGCACCCCCGATAGCATCGACAGTCCTTCGCGGACGTGTGTGCTATCAGGCTATTGCTCAGAAAGTCCCGTTTTGTAGTTGCCTATTTTAGCTTATCACCTGGCAAGTGTATTGCTGACAGTATAGAAACATCGTGCAGACGTAGTGAAGACCGGCGCCCGTTTTCGAAGCCCAACACCCATCGATAAGACCGATATTGCCCAATCCTGGATGGGCTCGGATCATGCTGAAGGTAGCGTTTGAGGAGCTTGAAGTGCTTGGAGTGATGGCGGCTATTGAGCTAGAGTTTGATTAGGCATACACTGTAAACGAGAATGACAGACCGTATAATTATGAACATTTCAGAAACCCCATCCACCTGTCAGGCTGCGTGTATGCAGTAATTGCGAGACAAGATTGATCAAGTACAGTCGGAGTGATTTCTGCATCGTTGTCTCAATCGCGATCACATGTGTTCAAGCATCTTTCCTCGATCCATTATTCCAATTCCAATATCCAACCAAAGCCTTTCCAACTTCTTTTTATTTATTCCATTCCACTCAAAACAGTCACTTGAATTTTATGGAACAAAGGTGAATACTCACCTAAACTAATTTTGAGGCCTGATACTAATGATATGACATTGATTAGCCACAGCAACACCATCGCGACGCCGGAGAGCTTGAGTATGAGGACACTCTTCAATAGTAAAAAGGACATCAGGTTCGAGGACCCAGAGCCCCAAGGAGGCAGTGATAGGGGTAGAGAGAGAGGCCTGGGCCACCTGATAAGCAGGGTCCATGGCGAAACGGGATGCGTCGTGTTGAGGTACATTCACAGGTGACGGAGACGGGAGATGGAGATGATCCGTTGCATGGGTTTCAGATAATTGCAATAATAAAGATTCAAGTGCGTACTTTGCTCGAGGAAATTGACAATAGAATGTTCATCGTGCTTTCATCCCCAGATAATGCCTGAGGTTCCCATGGAGCAGTTGGCTCAATCCTGTCAAAGGCTTGAAGTAGCCATCCATGATTTAGAAATCACAAAAACGATAGCCCAGGACAACAGGCGGGATTTCTTTCTCGCTGCTATTGAAGTTACCACCCAGATTGTAGGCGCGGATCCCATCTTATTTATGCACGCCTCGGAGGATACATTGGCACCAATCATTTCTACCAACACCCATGGACACGCCATCAATGCAGGTGCTGGGGTTCAGGGGGCGTACCAGTACACACGAGGGGCATCCCTGCGAAAAACGATCTCATCTACAGGCTGGGAACCTGAGACGTTGGCCCTTCCCACATTTGCAACGAAGTCATCACGCCGGATAGGAGTAGGAGAGACAACAAGACTGACCCCCAGTGTTGTTAATCGTGACCCTGTGCAACTCCGTCCAACCAACCTCCCCTCAACACAATTTCAACTCATGCCACCAGGTCCTGTCAATGAGACTGGCCAGTTATGGATCAGATTTGCAACCCAATGGAGGGGGAGGGAGTCCACAACTTCCTGCATACGTCATGCACTGGGGCTGCAGGGGTTATACTTTCCGCGCTTAATGGATATAATCCATTACACAGATGTAACAATCGACGAGTTCAAGGATCTGCGCACCAACAAGAGGTTATCCCCATATCAGAGCTGACATCAGCAATCATAAAGGCCCCTCGTCGAATTACATAACCCCTAAAATCATCCAGTGCAACGAAAGGACACAACAAGGGAGAAGATATATGCTGACATCATTGGTGTTCGGAGCTCTCGTGTGGCAAAAGCTGGTGAGCTACAATTCTGACAACATTACACTTTCCATTGATCTGACCCAAATGTGATACAGGACAGCTTCACACAATGTTTGTCCGCCCGCAGCCCACCTCAAGGCCTGAACCCTCTGAGGATCCCACCTTAAGGCCCGAATCCCCCGAGCACCCTGCCTCAACCTCAAGGCATGAACCCTGACTACCTCTCTCCCCCCCCAGCCTGATGTTGACTTCAACCTTCCCCAGAATCCCTGAACAACCTTGATGCTTGACACCCAGCCAGATGGGTCTTGGTACGAGACAGATGAGGGAAGAATCTCAAGGGCCATGATTTCCTGCTCGTATACATACCAGTAATCAGACCTCATCGAAAAAATGCCGCCCAACACAATGCCATTCTAAGTATCGTATCAAAATCAGTACCCTACAGTTCCCATGACCGCGCCCATTCCACCCTCCCAAAGCCCAAAGCCCGCCTCTACCTCATACTTCTAACGCAAAGCTAATCCTGCGGCGGCACGTACGGCTCCACGAGCATCTTGCTGAACTCCTTGAGCTTCTCGGGGCCGCGCACCTCCTCCGTGAGGAGGGGCAGCTGCACGATGTGGAAGAACTCGTCGTAGAGCTCGTGTGCCTCCCCGAGGTACTTTTGCTGCATCTTTTGGCGGACGGAGCAGTGTTCGCAGTGCGAGGCTGTGTGGGAGGGGTCAGCCCGCATCCCGCATGTATGAAGAGAAGAAAGAGACGAGAAGGGAAGGGAAGGGAAGGGAAGGAGGGCACGTAAGGCACTTACACTTTTTCGGGAACAGTAACTGGTTAACGACGATATTGTGTGTGTCGATCTCGTATGTCGTGAGCTCCTGCACGAGGCGCTCTGTCTCGTAGAGGCTGAGGAACTCGGATATGCACACGCAGACGAAGGTCGTCTTTTCGGCGTCTTTGAATTGCTTGTTCACCTCTGTGATGACCGCGCGCATGGAGTCGAGCTTCGCGAACATGTCTTCCTGCGAGTCGGCGCCGCCGCCCATCATTGTGGACATCTACAATCGGTCGGTGTTAGTTTGGGAGGGTAAAGGAGGGGGATGGGGAGAGGGAAGGGGAAGTACCTGTGAGATCATTGGCCCGAAGCGCGAGCCGAGCTGGCTGAGCTTGCCCAGTGCCTTCTCGAGGACGGTGGGGAAGGACAGGAAGCGCAGCGTGTGTCCCGTCGGCGCTGTATCGAACACGATCACGGAGTACTCCATCGACTTGACGTGCCTGTGCATCCAATAAGCATCGAGCACCAGGAGAGAAAAGGCAGGGCGTACTTCATGATCTCCGCAAACGACATCGCCTCGTCCACACCTGGGATCGCGAACGCTATGTCTTGCATCATGGAGCCCATCATCCCGTTCGAGTCCGCTGCAGTCCGTACCACACACTGTCAGCATCGGCAGGGGGAAGATGGAGGGCAAACGCACACTGCTCCACCATCTCCTGTATCGAGCTCGTCGGGTCGATCTCCATCGCGAAGAGGTTTTCGAATCCGTTCACTTTCGTCGCGTCCTTGGAGAACTTCTGGCCGAAGGCATCGGAGAGGTTGTGTGCGGGGTCCGTGGACTGTCCGTGTCGAGTTATACAATCCAATACAATGCAATGTATTTCCGTTTCCGTTTGACCGGTAATTTTGGGGGGGATCGAGTGGATGGGGGGGAGAGATACGTATTACGGATTGTCAGGAGGGCAGGGGAGGGGGGGACGGGAGAGGGCAACGCACGATGAGCAGCACCGACTTGCGCACTTTCGCAAGCTGTATCGCCAGCGAACACGACGTCGTCGTTTTGCCTATCCACCACATCCACACCGTACAGTCAACACCCGCAAAACACCCAAGTCAAAGAAAAGCACGCACCGACGCCGCCCTTGCCGCCTGTAGCCCAGAGCCAACTTTTAACACAGGGCCATAAGTGACGCACCGACCGGGGAGACACGCACCACAGAAGATCCACTTCAGGCTGGTCTGATCTAGCACGTTCTGGAGCGTCGGGGGGAGGAGTTCAGTCGACATCTGGGGCGCGTGGGTGGGACTGGTATTAGTCTAAGTAACAAACGTGGAGTTCGGACGGGGTACAGAGAGAATGCGCTGTATATGTACTAGCACGTATGGGGCGCTGAGTTTGTCTCAATGTTTGCAAGGCGGGATTTGGATTTGGATTTGATTGCGCTGTTATCAATTATCTTTCTTTTTCTACCACCTTCGAGACTCGCTGGGATCTTTCGAGAGTACCGCAGAAGACGCTTGAAACTTGAAGAATAATGCCGAACGAGCCCTCGAAATCTGTCGTCGTGTTTGCTGGTACGTGGCACCAATTTCTCAGAGCCAGAGAGGAACCCTGACGATCGAATGGACAGCCCTGCAGCTCGCGAACGAGCAGCGCAGCGCCTACGGGTTGCGCTATAATGATTTTGTGCGATATCGGTGCGTCTTATCCCTTCTAGCCATCTACGCTATCCTGATCCTTTTCTTCATCTGCAGCAAACACTGCGCGAACCGCACACACCGCCTGCGCTCAACTCTCAAGATGACGCACGGCAAAGGGCGCGAGTTTAAAAAACACCCTCCCCTCTCGACAGACGCCATAAAGGACCTCCAGTACTTAATTCCCCTTTCCTCTCTCTCCATACCCACCTAACCTCGCACCTCCCCAGCCTCCAACTCCTCCTCCTCGAATCCGAGCGCGCCTGGGCCCACTCCCAAGACCTCTCCCTCCAAGCCGCCCAGCCCTCCAACGCCCCCCATGCCGCCACCCTCCGGCACAGCTCCACCGGGCGCTTCCGGCGCGCCGTCCACTGGGCCACGCAGCTGCTCTCGCACTCCCAAGCCCTGCACGCTGCCGGCCGCCTCTCCCCCGAATACCTCCTGCAGGTATTCGTGTACACGCTCATCCTGAACGGGCGCTTCCTCCGCGCTAGGGAGGACCTGGAGGAGGCGCTGGCGCAGCTGGGCGTCGCGCGGGGCGTGCTGGACGCGCTGGGGGAGCGCGCGGGGACGAGCAGGGCGCGGGCGCTGTATGTCCTTTTTGGGGATGAGGTGGGGCCGGAGATTAGGTATTGTGCGCATGAGATGGGGAGAGAGAGGGCGTATGATGTGGATGCGATTGTTGTGGAGGTGGGGAGGGGGAGGAGGGAGGAGCTCGTCCCGGGGTGCCAGAAGTTGTTGGAGGGGTTGGGGAAGGGGGGTGAAGGGGAGGAGGGGAGGAAGAGGCTTAGGGAGCTGGAGTGGGAGGGCGCGCCGGTGCCGGTGAGGAATCCGGAGATTGTGGATGTGCTGTTGAAGGTGCAGGAGGCGGAGGCGAGGTTGGATGGGGAGAAGAAGGAGAAGAGCTCGAAGAAGGGCGTGGCGGCGTATGATGCGATTTTGTTGGCGCTCAGTGATGCGGAGGAGGTTGCGAGGAAGCTTGTGGAGGCGCAACAGGTCCGTTGCCTCTATTTTGTTCTCAGAACCAACACTAATTAGAGATCTAGCTCAACGGAAGTACCTCCTCCGCCCCTCCCGGCGTCCGCGACATCCACTTCGTGCACTCCTACATCGTATACCAGCTCCTCTCACGGCGCATCCAGCGGGACCTCCTCCTCGTATCTGCTTTGCTCTCCAGCTCCACCCACGGACCCACAGCGAAGGAGCAGGTGGACAGCAGGCTGTACCCCGCCGTGGTCAAGCTGCTGGACACGGTGCTGCAGAGTCTAGACCAGATGCGCACGCTGAGCATTGTGGATGATAGCCCGGATTTGGCTGCGGGCGTTGAGGGGAGAACATCGTTTACTAAGGCGCGGAGGTAGATAAAACATCTTCTTGATGAAATGTTGTAGCTGATCTACGTATTTTCAACAGGTGTCTTTACCTCGCGCAGTGCTATGCGCCCGTCAAGCGGTACGCCGAGGCGCTCGCGCTCCTCCAACACACCTCAATTTACGTCCGCGAAACGCACGCCTTGCTTTCCCTCCTCCCCCCCTCCTCCTCCCCTTCCCCCTCACACCTTGCCTTCTTCCCCCTCCCACCCTCTTCTATAAAGGACCTCGAAACCTCCCTCGCCTCCTCCAGCCTCGCGCTCAAACGCACCTGGTTCGCACACAACGGCGGCGCGCCCACCTCCGACAAAGACAGGACCTTCGAGAAGCCGCTCTTCTTCAACATCGCGCTGAATTATGTGGAGCTGGATATGGAGAGGCTTGCTGTTCGGGCGGGGAAGCAGGCGGAGGTGGAGAAGCGGGTGGAGAAGAGGGTGGAGAAGCGGGAGAATGTGCAGCAGCCAGTACAGCAGGTGAAGCAGGTGGTGAAGGCGAGGGTGGAGGAGGCGAGGCCGGAGACGCCGGAGCCGGCGGCGCCTGCGCGTGGGGGGTTGAGTAGTTTGTTGGGTGGGTGGTGGGGGAAGAGCTAGGCCTGCGCGGCTGGGTGTGTGGTTGCCAACTAATTACAAACGTGTACGGGGCTTTTGCGCCACAAATGGGATTTGGATTACCGGGGATGTACCTACTTCATGATGAGGCTATGTACTTCATAACCTTGAGCGCTAGAGCCTGAAACGTGAAACGCAATTTGTAACTAGCAGTACAATGTGCATCGTCGGACATTGTAGCGGTTACTTGAAGGCAGCTGACGTCGCGTTGTCGGTGTTATTGGTCGTCGGCTTTCCGAGCCGCTAAGCGCGCCGTGGGACACGGAGGATTACCACCATCACGCCCAACGTTTTTCTCCTTGACGATGAACGTTCCACCGAACCCGGATCGTCGACCGCTGCCTTCAGGATGGAATGAGCATTACGATGCGTCGTGAGTGTTTGTTCCCAGATCTCTGCGAATCGAGTCATCGACTTGTCGAGTAGGCCACCAGCAAGTGGCCAGGTGAATGTCAGGGCTAACGTTGTTGCAACTCCAGAAGCTCTCAGGCAACTCGAAGGAGGAGGGGGGGGCTGGATTTGTCGTTTGGTGCGGGTGAGGATAACAGTGGGGGATGGATTTGTCGGGGATGTTTGGGGGTGGGGGGGATGCGAGTGAGGGAATTGGTGTTCGTAGGGGTTGGGATGGCGGGGGAGGCCCCCCGTTGTATTGTAGATTGTGGATTGTGCGCCATAGAGTGATCTTTTATTTTGGATTTTATTTTGGGTATTTATATAGGTATATGCAGTGCGCTTGGGTCTGGGGTATTGTAATTACATACTTACTTTGATTATGAATAAGTGAATGAGAAACATTGTAAGCAGATGGTGGTACTTGTTTAGGAGAGGGCTATTGTGTGGAATGGACGTGTTTGATTTGTACAACTCGAACTAGTGATAGCGGAAGGTTGGTACTGATCATCTTGCTACAGGCGACCTCATCGAAGAAAGGGAACACCTCACTTTCACTTGTACTTCATCGACACTTGTACTTCATCGACCAATTAAAGTGATGGTTTCTCAGGTTCTAGATCTGTTCAATGACAAACATCCACTCTAGCATCCCATCGTATCAGATGGGCTCGGGCTGGTCAGAGAAAGGTCATCTGGGCTTGCTTGCAATTGATGCATAACTTTTCAAAACTTTGGAATCGTCCCAGACATGCCTCTCTTACTTACGCAAGAGATTTGGAGAGTAATATTTACGTCATTGCGAAGTCTGGGAGTCTCTTTTCCAACTATTCGATTAAATCTTTGCCTTCATACTTACTCTCCACTAATATCAGAGACTCTTATCTTGCTGACGGCAAAACTTGCAGGTATGTTGTATGTCAAACGTTTTATGTCTATCTTACATGGGAACCAGTGCACATGGACCTCCCCACGACAACTCAGCTTCCGATTCGGCTCATTACTGAATGTTTGCTTCGAAAGATCGCATCCAAGAGGTTCTATCGGAGCGAAACATCTCCAGTCGTTTCGCCATGCAAGCAGGACTTGAGGAAAGTCTCATCTCAAACGGCTACGCCGCAGAGGTGTTTCACTTTTATCTGGACACGAAGAGGATCTCTTGGAGCGCCACTACTGCTATCACCTCAGTGCTTTCACCCTTTCCGGTCTATTTTCATACCTTGAAAGGGATCAAAAAGCCTCGAAAGCCCCTATCGTCTAATTGCTATCACGGGGGCAGTTTTCCCTTGAATATGAAATATGCAGAATTTGGCAAGGTAATAGGCACTAGCAAGTTCGGAGGTTTTGGGCCCGAGTCGTCTGATGAGACTGCCTGGAGACCTGCCTCGTTCACCTTGCCATTTGTTTCAAAGATCGGTTCAGCGAATAGGGACTCACTCCCTCGTTTACGCTGCGAAGGCACATTCAACGTCGATGTCCAGGTATGTCCCAGGCTATGCCTCAATGTTGCACCGCTCGTTGTTAATTACCGTTGCTATCAGGTCACAAAGAACGATAACCCGCATGACCCATATGACTTCGTCACCACAACAATCAATATGCAGCACTTTCACGCCTCGACTATACCGTTCTCGCCATTCGCGATCACGCGATGCGATGTTGTGTTACATTCTCGCGGCCCGAATCGTTTCGTCAGACTTTATCCTTCCATGCCTGTAGATCCTGCAGTTCTATCAACCTACAAGTAAGCATGCCCGATACAGTGGCCCCTTGTCAGACATTCATTTGACTGTTTGCAATCCAATAGTGCTCGAATGGTCCCAAGGCATTGGCAGGTGAAGACTGATCTCTCATTAGAAAATCGGATTCTGGAGACCCGAACAAAGGGCTTGCGTTGGGCATGGATACCGGATGCCAAGGAGGTTCACAAGACAAACGGGTTGTATCTGCCCGACACATCCGCTTGCTTATGCTTGCCTGTTCCGCCCGCTGACGCTGGGTTAGTTGAAGCAGAGATACTTGTGCTCTGGTCAATGGATACAAGCAAGTTCCCTGAACACCTGGGTTCCCTCCCGGCCTTTTCTAACGTCGGACACTATACATGTTTCTCAGTCGAGGTAGAGTGTATGGCTAGTGGGGGCGTGTGCATCGATAGTGGGGCCATGGTACAAAATCTGGACGAGAGACTGATGGCTGTCGTCAGCGGGCCAGATAGACCGCCATCTCCTTCCGCTTCGACCTCACGCAAAACGTCATGGTTGCGTTGGTTTAACAGGTCTTGATTTTGTACAATTGTCCCAGGTGGTGGCATTACATATAACAACCTTTGGCGGGAAGTCATTTGAAGCCTGCCTCGTCAGTTACGGAACCACTGGCAGTGTAGCCTATAGTTCAACTACCTTTTCATCTCATGCAAATCGCATGTACAATCATCCGACTTGGATTGCAGGAGCCATCATTAAGGAAATCGGCCTTGATGTCACAATTTTGACACTATTCAACCTCCCTATTATTAACCAGGCATTCTCAGGGGCCGAAATTCAAGTCATATCATCTTTAGTACCTCTAATTTAAGTACCAAGTATGTGTACTTAGTAAAGAAGTCGTGGTGCAGTGGAATTCGACCAATGGCCGAGCGCCGGGGTTGGCCGAGTACCTGAACTCCGACAGTACACCAAATTTCGGACCTAGGCGAAGATCATTTGCTAATCTTGCCTTTTTTGGAAGCGTCATGTCAGCTGGTTAACGACGATGTTGTGTGTGTCGATCTCGTATGTCGTGAGCTCCTGCACGAGGCGCTCGGTCTCGTAGAGGCTGAGAAACTCGGATATGCACACGCAGACGAAGGTCATATGATGCGATTCTTCTGGCACTCAGTGATGCGGAGGAGGTTGCGAGGAAGCTTGTGGAGGCGCAACAGGTTCGTCGACATCCGATCATCCTATCATACCCCCTCATTAACATTACGATTAGCTCAACGGCAGCACCTCTTCCGGCCCCTCCGGTGCCCGCGACGTCCACTTTGTGCACTCCTACATCATATACCAGCTCCTCTCACGACGCATCCAACGGGACCTCCTCGTATCCGCCTTGCTCTCCAGTTCCACCCACGGACCCACCGCGAGGGGGCAGGTCGACAGCAGGCTGTATCCCGCCGTCGTCAAGCTCCTCGATACGGTGCTGCAGAGTCTGGACCAGATGCGCACGTTGAGTATTGTGGATGACAGCCCGGATCTGGCGGCGGGTGTTGAGGGGAGGACGTCGTTTACTAAGGCGCGGAGGTAGATAAAACATCTGCTTGATGAAGTGTTGTAGCTGATCTACGTATTTCAACAGGTGTCTTTACCTCGCGCAGTGCTATGCGCCCGTCAAGCGGTATGCCGAGGCGCTCGCGCTCCTCCAACACACCTCAATCTACGTCCGCGAACGCACGCCTTGCTCTCCCTCCTTCCCCCCTCCCCTGCCCCTTCCCACCTCGCCTTCTTCCCCCTCCCCTCCTCCTCCATAACCTCCCTCGAAACCTCCCTCGCCTCCTCCAGCCTCGCCCTCAAACGCACCTGGTTCGCACACAACGGCGGCGCGCCCACCTCCGACAAAGACAGGACCTTCGAGAAGCCGCTCTTCTTCAACATCGCGCTGAATTATGTGGAGCTGGATATGGAGAGGCTTGCTGTTCGGGCGGGGAAGCATGCGGAGGTGGAGAAGAGGGTGGAGAAGAGGGTGGACCCACAGGAGAACGTGCAGCAGCCGGTACTGCAGGTGAAGTAGGTGGTGAAGGCGAGGGTGGAGGAGGCAAGGCCGGAGATGTCGGAGCCGGCGGCACCTGCGCGGGGGGGGGTTGAGCAGTTTGTTGGGTGGGTGGTGGGGGAAGAGCTAGGTCTGCGCGGCTGGGTGTGTTGGATGTTCGGAACTGCTAACCTACAAATGTGTACGGGCTGTTTGCGCCACAAATGGGATTTGGATTGCCAAGGATGTGCCTATTTGATGAGGAGGCTATGTATGTACGCCATAACTTTGAGCGCTAAAGCCTGAAACGTGAAACGCAATTTGTAAATAGCAATACAATGTGCATCGTCGGACATTGTAGCGGCGGTTACTTGAAGGCAGCTGACGTCGCCGGCTGTCAGTGTCATTGGTCGTCGGCTTTCCGAGCCGCTGAGCGCCGTGGGACACGGAGGATTACCACGACCACGACCAACATTTTTCTCATTGTCCAATTTCTTTCCAATATCTCGACCCTTTCATAACTCTCTGGCGATTAACAGAACCTCTTGCGGTCTAATGGAAAATGCAAGGAACGGACACTATTTTAAGCTCTACGTTCATGATATATCCGAGACAAGTTGCACCGCCGCTGTGCGTCTCCTTCTTAGTCCTGTTTTCCCCCTTGATTGAACGTTTGCCATGCAGGGAGATCACCAGGTACAGTCAATCAGGCGATGCAACCGTCCACCCACTTTCCCTCTTATAAAATGCCTCCGACTTTGAAGGAATGTCCGTTACATACAAACCTTCTCCCGTTCTCTTCAGAGCACTGTAGACCCCGACGATGAACGTACCGCCGAACCCGGATCGTCGACCGCTGCCTTCTGGATGGAATGAGCATTACGATGCATCGTGAGTGTCCCCGATCTCTGCGAATTGAATCATCGACTCACATCCAACAGGAGGAATACATGGTACTACGTCTGCACGACCTACAAGCCCCCACACGTCTCGACGACGCATCCTCTCGGGCCCCTGCCGACCCCTCGACCTCTCCCAAATCCCATGATGCCCCAAGCCCCGGGCGAGATGCCCATGCCCTCTTTCTCGATGCCCGAGGCCCCCAACGCGCACCACCATAACAGCACCATCGAGCCCAAGCCCTCCAGACTCTCCCCGGCCCAACAGCTCTACGCAAGCGGCGCAAAGCCAAGCCAGGCGTACACCCCGCCCACCCTTGCCATCCCCGCCATCCCCACGCCCCCCGTGACGCCCTCCCACGATCCCTCCCATGCTCCGCATAGATCCAAATCATACCAACCTACACCTGCACCACACACGCACGATGCAGGTCCGCACCGCGCGAGCACGTACGCGGGCCCACCGAAGGTCGCGGTGCTCAGCACGGAGGCAAAGCCTCCCAAAGATAAAGACGCGCATAAGGATGCTGCTGGCAAACCACACCACCAGTCCACACCGCCTCCACACCTCCACGTACACCCCGCGCCCCCGCCCATCGCACCGAGCGCGTCCTACCCCACGCCTCCGAACTCGACGTTGACGGCGGCGTACCCACACTCACCGCAACCGCAACCGCAATCGCATGTGCCCCCGACGTCTGCGTCGCCGCCGCATGCGCAGGGCGCCGCTCAGGCTTCCGCTACGTATAACACGTATTACACTCAAGCGCAACCGGGGCAGGCGCAGCAGTATTATAACGTGCCTGATGCTGCTGCACAGCAAGCACAGGCTCAGGCGCAGGCGGTTGCTCAGCAGGCTCAAGTTGCTCAGGCGCAGGCAGCTGCTCAACAAGCCCACGCTCAGGCTCAAGCTCAAGCCGCCCAACAACAAGCACAAGCCCAGGCGCTCGCACAAGCTCAAGCCCAAGCCCAAGCCGCCCAACAGCAAGCCCAGGTGCAGGCCCAAGCCCAAGCTCTCCTCTACCAACAACAACAACATCAAGCGCAACAACACCTCCAGTACCACCAAGCCCTCCAACAACAACAAGTCCTCCAACAACAACAGGCCATCCAACAGCACGCGGCCCTCCAACAACAAGCGGCCATCCAACAGTACGCGCAGGTCCAGTATCAGCAGCAGTACGCACAGGCCCTCCAAAATCAGGCGCTCCAACAGCAGGCGCTCCAACAACAGGGGGTGTACGCCCAACCGCAGTTCCAGGTGCAACACCAAGTTCCACAACAACAGCAGCACCAGCACCGACAGCCGAGCGCGGGCCAACAGATGCTTGGCGCGTTCATTCATGGGTTCACTGGCGGTCTTGGTGGTGGTGGAGGCTGGGGAGGAGGCGGTGGAGGCGGAGGAGGCGGAGGCGGAGGCGGAGGGGGACTGGATTTGTCGTCGATGTTTGGTGGGGGTGGGGGTGGGGATAGTAGTGGGGGAGGGGGAGGGGTGGATTTGTCGGGGATGTTTGGGGGTGGAGGGGATGGGGGTGGGGGTGTTGATTGGAGTGGGGGAGATTGGAATTCGTAGGGGTGGGAGGACGTGGGATTAAGGATCATCCGCGTTTTGAACGCTATTTGGGTGTTGTGCGCGTCATGGTCACGGTCATGGTGCGCGAGTGTCTTGGGATGGGATTTTGGATGTGTATATCGTGTATCTTATTATTCTTGCTGTGGAATGGTTGTTGTAATTAGTTACGAAAATGACCCTGGACAAGTCTATGGGCATGGTACGTAATAGTATGGGCAGTCTCTAATCTCTTAATCAAAAGAGGGTTAAGGGTCATTTTATCCGCGTGGACAGATTTGTCGAGCTCCTCATAAAGCATAGGCCTCGAACTGTTCAATGAATGCTATTGTCTTATGACAGTCTCCACATATGACTCAAATTCGGGTACATGGGTGTAGGCCTCAGGCTCGCACTACAGGATTATAGGCCGAATTTCACGTCTGGGTATCTGGGCGCGGGTGTGGGCCTCGCGTTTACACAGGTAACTTCAAGCTATTTATATGATTTGTGCGGGCGTAGGTCCAACTTGTTACAGGATTATCCGAGTTCACGGGTAGTGTATATCTGAGCACGGGTTTAAGCACAGGTGTGGGCCCTACCTTTTGACGCAAATTCACAGATACATAGTCTTCACGCTAATCAGGTACATGTGCAGGTCAAGCGTTTACGGGATAGAGCGGGATAGCTTCTTCGCGGGTGATTCCTTCACGGATAATTTCTGATTTGGAAAGTTCGTGCACGCCGCATTTTTTCTTACACCTCAAATGTAACTTATACTCGAGTAGGCTTCACGTGTACTTCTAAATTTCACAAGCTAACTTCCACGGGTACCTGCCAGTCAATACCCAGGAGACCGGAGTGGCCCTCAATTTCATACCCTTATTATTTCATCCTGAAAGGTGCAAAATCAAGTGGTCGAACGGGAACCTTCATATCTCAAGCTCGAGAACCCTCCCTCTTCTCTTCTGCCTCGCCGCATCCGAACTTGCTGGACAGGACGATCAAGAACCGAGGTAGCCACGAGCCATGCCATATCGGTCAGTAATGTTCTCTGCTGGTCGAGGAGATTCAGGGGAGCTGGAAAGAACAGAATGCCTTTGGCAGGGAGGCGTGACATGAGCCTGGCTGGGACTTGGGATTCAAATTGTTGCGGCAGAGAAATGACAACGCGTCGTAAGTTTTGGAAGCGAACGGAAAATCATCAGCAGTAAAGTTCCTTTCACCTGACCTGGTAAAGGTCAAGTTGAAGGTAGCAACGAGAAGGTCCTTGTTAGGTGGGTATGGGATGAACATGTTCGATCTGTGACAGAAAACCAGCGGGAGTGTGCCACTCACGAGCAGCGATCGGCATGCACACTGATATTGAGAGTCAAATTGAGAAGAGCACCGAGGACTGACAACGTGGTACTGGCATAGTCGTGAGCACCGAGGAGCCTAAGACACGGCGCTCGGGGCTACATACCAGTCATCTCGGTAGACCGGGATTTATCAGATACAACTTCGTCAAAAAGAATATAATATCTCGAATATTCTCCTTCACCCACGTCGCCGCGTTAACCGTAGAGAAAACCGGCTGGTATTTTCTATCAAATGCTGCGGGCGCTGTGGACGCTGTGGAAAGGAAAGGATGCCTTCGGCGAGAAGACGGGGCATAAATTGTGCTGCGTGTTGAGACGACAGAGAAATGAACACCAGTTTCAAGTTCTCAAGGCGAATTCTGTCAGACAACAGAACATCGATCTGCAACCACTCTGTTGGGAAAATATTATTTTTGCTTGTCAGAGTCAGGCGGAGGGTGGCAAGCTTGTTGGAAGGAAGTAATGACGTGAGGGCACTTCGGATAAACGGCCAAACTTGAGAAGAATCAGGAGCTCCGTAATATTGGAGCGGTCGTCTGCCGGTAATGGCGAATTCAAGTGTATCGAGGTTCGGAAACGACGACAGACTTAAGTATTGATCAGACTCATCTAGGTAGGATTGCAGAAATTGTAAGCGGCGAGGAGGGAGGTGCATAGACTTGACAATGCTTACACGTGGCGTTGATTCTAACTGAAAAGCATCGCAAAGAGTCGGAGTCTATGCAGTTAAGGGCACGCTGAATCACTTCCGTCCTAGCTGAACACCACGTATATGCGATATAGTTTTCAACGCGGGTCATGGATAGCTCAAGCGGTTTCTCTGCTTTCCGCAAGGCTTCCTCGGTGTCCAGCAAGGCTAACTCAGGCTGAAACTGGGAATGAAGGGAAACTATGGTATCAAGGTAGTTTGGAGTGGATGGAGAGCGCCTAGAGACTCGAGAAGATCGGTTTGGCAGGGTGATAAATGGGGTATCGTTTACGAGCTCTGGACGCAGTTCCAAATGCTTCAGGTGAGACAAAGTCCGTACAACCTCCATCGGAGGTTCTATGCAACGGATTATAAGAGTCTCGAGTCCAGGAGAACGCATTAAATTCTTGATTTCTTCCAGGAGCTCAGGAGTCATGCCGCGATTGGATGGGAAAGAGATAACACCTCCGTCGTTCGTTATTTTCAGCTCTCGTAGATTAGGGAGCATCAAGGGCGGGCCTTCAAACCCAGGTATGCTCACCATGGCAAATGGTGTAACTATGGAAACAGAGAGGTGTGCCGAGCAGACATACGACGCGATGCGCGTGTCCGTTTCCAGGATGTGACGCATCTGGGCGTTCTTTGCTATACTGGCTTTGTCGGTGCTGGAAACTATTTTGATGGATTCCAGTAGTCTGCTCTGGGATCGTTCGCGGAACGTGGAGGAAACGAGACTGCAGTTGTATAGATCATGTGTGTCCGATTCGTCAGCTCTGAGGTTGGCCAGCTCGTCGACGATGAGGTCAGTGATCTCCTGCGGAAGTGTGCTGAAGTTGGATGCCATAGCGTTCGTCGAATCTATAGGATGTAGTGGTGTGTCATAATCAGGTCGTTGAAGTTGAGCATACATGCCAGCGTGTGATCACTGAATCATGATGGCCAACTGGCCAATGGCTGGAATCACACACTCTACCACTGAGCGTGAGTCTTGAAAAAGCTAAAAGAAAATCGTTGATTGAACGATCGATAGTGAAAGTACAATCGAAGCCACGACGCTCAGGCCATAGGCGATGCCAATGGCGTGACTAAATAGTCGGCAAAGATCGATTTCCCCCCTCGTCTAACGAGCTCTGCAAGCGAACGTCACTTGCTGGATGTGGGGGATAGACCTCGCGAACTTCTCTGCACCAAAGAGCCCATGCGCAGAGACTTCAAACCAGCTGAAACAGAGAGGACTCATCTTGGCTACGAGCAAAGAAAAGGACGCAAAATGGCAGTAACGTTGCCGCCACTATCAGACAACCTGCGGGCCCTTTATTTCACTCCATTTTCATCCATTTTCGATATTGACCTTTCAACTTTTTTTTTATAGCGCCCTGCCCCATCATGTTGCTGATGCCGTTAAGTACCACCACCCCGTATCCTCTTTCAAGGACGACCAGGGTTACAAGGTATAAGAGGCGTGGCTAGTTCCTCTTCTACTCCTGGAGCCACGACGCCGCTAAGCACCTTGTGGTAAACTTAGAAAGCAGTCGCAAGGATAGAACGGGTTTTGTGTTTTGTGTGGTGGACGGTCGAGTAGGCCACCAGTAAATGGCGCCAGGTGAGTGCCAGGGCTAACGTTTTCGCATCTCCAGAAGCTCTCAAACTAGAAGGTGGATTCCTCCATCTGCATATGCTCGCTGCGAGGAGGTGTGACGATTGGAGTTGGAGTGTTTCAACTAAGTGGAGACGGTACCACCCTGACAGACGTTAGGCACGGTGAAGATACAAGGCTGCAGCTTGACTAGCTCATTGAGAGGAAAGATCCGGAAAAGTTCGAAGTACTGTCGTCCATTGTAGTCCGAATCGCCCGTTCTGAATCCGGGGACCCTGGCAATTGGGTTCGAAATTTGGATAGATGACAACTGCCGCGCTTCATATATGTAAGCTCTGTATTATCCGAAGTCGAATCAGCTTATTGATGCTCCCCACCAGTCTACATTTGACTGCATGCAATTCTGAAGGTTGACTCGGAACGTTTGTCGATGTCAATGTCACTTCAATATATATAAGTGAGTTGGTTTTCTGAGCGTTTTCGTTTCTTGTCTGCTTTTGTTTTCTCAACGAGCATGAAGGCTGGATCCAGGGCCCACATCCCCGACTTCATCGCGCCCAACGTTTTCTCATGGTTCAATTCCTTGACCCCTTCATAACTCGTATACATGCCCTGGCGATTAACAGAACGTCTTGCGGTTCAACGGAAAACTCAAGGAACGGACTCTTTTTCAAATTAAAATTAAAAGTTTTGTGTCGGTGATCTATTGGAGGCCTGCACCACCGCTGTACGTGTCCTCGTCAGTCCTGTTTTCCCCATGATTGAAGGCTCGTCATGTTCCGGCGATGCAGTCATGTACCACTTCTCTTATAAAACCGCCCGAATTCGAGGGAATGTCTGTCCCAAATGTTTCCCGTTCTCTTCAGAGCACTGTAAACCTCGACAATGAACGTTCCGCCGAACCCGGATCGTCGACCGCTGCCTTTTGGATGGAATGAGCATTACGATGCGTCGTGAGTGTTTGTTCCCTGATCTCTGCGAATCGAGTCATCAACTTACATCCAACAGGAAGAATACACGGTGCTGCGTTTGCACGACGTACAAACCCCCACACGTCTCTACCATGCATCCTCTCGGGCCCTGCCGTCCCCTCGCACGACCCCACGACCTCTGCCAAATCCCATGATACCCCAAGCCCCAGTCCCCCGATGCCCATGCCTTCTTTCTCAATGCCCGAGGCCCCCAATGCGCACCACCACAACAGCACCTTCGATCCCAAGTCCTCTAGGCTCTCCCCGGCCCAATAGCTCTACGCATGCGGTGCAAAGCCAAGCCAAACATACACCCCGCCCGCCCTCGCTCTCCCCGCCATCCCCACGCCTTCCGTCGCGCCCTCCCACGATCCCTCCTATGCACCACATAGATCCCAATCGTACCAGCCCCCGCAGGCTCCAAAGCCCCACGATGCAGGCCCCCACCGTGCGAGCACGTACGCGGGTCCACTGAAGGTCGCGGTGCTCAGCACGGAGGCGAAGTCTCCCATAGACAAAGGCACGCATAGTATTACTAAGCCCCCAACGGATGCTGCTGGTAAACCGCACCACCAGTCCACGCCACCCCCACACCTCCATGCCCACGCCGCGCCTCCGCCCATCGCACCGAGCGCGTCCTACCCCACGCCTCCGAACTCGACGTTGACGGCGGCGTGTCCACGCCCACCACAACCGCGACCGCAATCGCATGTGCCCCCGACGTCTGCGTCGCCGCCACATCCTCAGGCTTCGTCTACGTATGGCACGTATTACGCTCAAGCGCAACCGGGGCAGGCGCAACAGTATCATAACGCGCCTGATGCTGCTGCACAACAAGCACAGGCTCAGGCGCAAGCAGCTGCACCACAAGCCCACGCTCAGGCTTAAGCTCAGGGCCAAGCTCAAGCTCAAGCCGCCCAACAGCAAGCCCAAGCACAGGCGCAAGCGCAAGCCCTCCTCTACCAACAACAACAACAACGAAATAAGCGCAACAACACCTCCAGTACCACCAAGCCCTCCAACAACAAGTCCTCCAACAACACGCGCAACAACAGGCCCTCCAACAGTACGCGCAGGTTCAGTATCAGCAGCAGTACCAACAGGCCCTCCAAAATCAGGCCCTCCAACAACAGGGGGATGTACGCAGGGGGACGTACACCCAGCTCCAGTTCCAGGTGCAGCAGCAGGTTCAGAGACCCCAACACCAACAACACCGACAACAGAGCGCGGGCCAACAGATGCTTGGTGTGTTCATTCACGGGTTCACTGGCGGTCTTGGTAGTGGAGGCGGTGGAGGAGGGGGAAGAGGAGGGGGAGGGGGACAGGATTTGTCGTCGATGTTTAGTGGGGGTGGGGTGGATTTGTCGAGGAAGTTTGGGGGCGGAGGGGATGGGGGTGGGGGTGTTGATTGGAGTGGGGGGGATTGGAAATTGTGGCGGGTGGGATGACTTGCCAGGGATTATTTGGGTTTTGTGGATTGTGGATTGTGGATTGTGCGCGATGGAGTGATCTTTTATTTCGGATTCTATTTTGGGTATTTATACAAGTGTGTGCAGTGCGCTTGGGTCTGGGGTATTGTAATCGCGTGCTTACTTAGATATGAATAAGTGAATGAGAAACATTGTAAGTAGATGGTGGTACTCGTTCGGGAGAGGGCAATTGTGAACTAAGGGGGATACCTCGAATATCCGCCTCGCCCATCTTGCTGCGTTAATTGTGCGCAGAATCAGGGCCCACGAATGGCGATCTTCCATCTCCCCAAACGCCACCGCCGGGTGGGAAGAAAAAGACGCCTTCGGGCGAAGGACTACGCGTAAATCGGATCGGTGGTTGAGAAAACAGGGAAATGAACACCTGTTGTAAGTTCTCAAAGCGAGTTCTGTCAGACAACAAAGCATTGGCCTGCGACCAGTCTTCTGTAGAGATGTCGTCTCTGCATATCGAGGTCAGGCAAAAGGTGGCAAGCTTGTTGGAAGGAGGTAACGACAGGAGGGTACGTCGGATAAACGGCCAAAGGGTTTGTCCGAGAGTTCCTTGATATCCAGCATAGTAGCCGTCCGGTCGTGGGCCGCTCAAGGCGAATTCAAGCGTATCGAGGTTCGGAAAAGATGACAGACTGAAGGATGGAACAGGAATATCTAGGTAGAATTTCAGAATTGTAAGCGACGAGGGAGATACATAGACTTGAGAATGCTTACACGGGTCCACGATTCCAACCGAAAAGCATCGCAAAGAGTCGGAGTCTATGCAGTTAAGGGTACGCTGAACCACTTCCGTCCTAACTGAACCCCACGTACATGCAATGTAGTTTGCGACGCGGGTCATGGATAGCTCAGGCGGTTCCCCTGCTTTCCGCAAGGCTTCCTCGGCGTCCAGCAAGGCCAAGTCGAGTTCAAACTCGTAATGAAGGGAAATCATAGTGTCAAGGTAGTTTGGAGTGGGTGGAGAGCACCTGGAGACTCGAGAAGATCGGGTTGGCAGGGCGATGAATGGAGTATCGTACGCGAGCTCTGGACGCAGCTCCAAATGCTTCAGGCGAGACGAAGTCCGTACAACCTCCATCGGAGGTTCTATGTTACGGAGGATAAGAGTCTCGAGTCCGGGAGAACGCATTAAATTCTTGATCGTCTCCAGGAACTCGGGAACCATGTCATTACATTGGAGAGAGATAAAACCTCCGTCTTCCGTTATTTTCAACTCTCGTAGATTGGGGAGTATCAAGGGTGGGCCTTCAAACCCAGGTAAGCTCGCTGGCAGCATGTCTGTGTAAAATGAGAGGTGTGCCGAGCGGACATACGACGCGATGCGCGTGTCCGTTTCCAGGATGCGACGGGTCCGGGCGTTCTTTGCTATACCAGCTTCATCGGTGCTGGAGACTATTCTGATGAATTCCAATAGTCTCCTCTGAGATCGTTCGCGGAATGTGGAGGAAACGAGGCTGCAGTTGTATAGATCATGTGTGTCCGATTCACCAGTTCTGGAGTTGGCCAGCTCGTCGACGATGAGGTCGGTGATCTCTCGTGGAAATGCACTGCGGTTGGATGCCATAGCGTTGGTCGAAGCTGTAGGGTGTAGTGGTGTGGAGTCATAATCAGATTGTTGAAGTTGGGCAAAGGCAAATATACAGATTGCTAGCATCACTGATGGCTGTGTAATTGGTGTGAGTCTTGAAAAAGCTAAAAGAAAACCGTTGGTTGAATGATCGATAGCGAAAGTACAATCCAAAGCACGACACTCAGGCCATAGGCGATGCCAGCGGCGCGACTAAATAGTCCGCAAACATAGATTTCCCCCCTCGTCTAACAAGCGCTGCAAGCGAACGTTGCTTATTGGGTGTGGGGGGAAAGACCTCGCGAACTTCTCTGCACCAAAGAGCCCATACGCAAAGACTTCGAACCGGCTGCAATAGAGAGGACTCATCTCGGCTACGAGCAAAGAAAAAGACAAAAAATGGCAACAACGTTAACGTTGCCGCCACTTTCAGACAACCTGCAGGGGTGTATCCGTCGAAGTGCATGCTGATCTGGCAGAGTTGAGGAAGAAGATCGCTACGTTCAAAGACGACCAAGCTCAGTTCACGAATGGATTCACGAATGGATTGTTTTGACACGATAAATAATCCGTTTATTGGTGTGGCAAACAAAATCCAATAAACGGGTCAGTGTTGCTGGGCCTGGATCAACCTATCAAAGCGTAACAAGTTATGTGGATATCTTGCCCCTCATCCCCGACTTCATCACGCCCAACCTTTTCTCATGGTCCAATTCCTTGACCGCTTCATAACTCGTATACATGCTAGGCCTGGCGATTAAATAACAGAACGTCTTGTGGTTGAACGGAAAATTGAAAGACCGGACTCTATTTTAAAAATAAAGTTTTGTGTTGATGATCTATCGGAGACCTGCACCACTTCCCTTCTCATAAAACCGCCCGACTTCGAGGGAATATCCGTTCCAAGCGTTCCCCGTTCCGTTCAGAGGACTGTATACGTCGACAACGAACGTTCTGCCGAACCCGGGTCGTCGACCGCTGCCTTTTGGGTGGAATGAGCATTACGATGCATCGTGAGTGTTTCCCGATCTCTGCGAATTGAATCATCAACTTACATCCAACAGGGAGAATACATGGTACTACATTTGCACGACGTACAAACCCCCATACGTCTCTACCACGCATCCTCTCGGGCCCCTGCCATCCCCTCCCACGACCCCTTGACCTCTACCAAATCCCATAAAGTCCCAAGCCCCAGGCGAGATGACGACGTCCATGCCCTCCTTCTCGATGCCCGAGGCTCCCAAAGCGCACCACCGCAACAACACCATCGAGCCCAAGCCCTCCAGACTCTCTCTGGCCCAGCAGATCTACGCAAGCGGCGCAAAGCCAAGTCAGACGTACACTCCGCCCTCCCTCGCTCTCCCCGCTATGCCCACGCCCTCCGTGATACCTCCCACGATCCCTCGCATGCACCACATACATAGATCCAAATCGTACCGTGCGAGCATGTACGTGGGTCCACCGATGGTCGTGGTGCTCAGCACAGAGGTGAAGCCTCCTAAAGACAAGGACGCGCATAAGCCCTCGACGGATGCTGCTGGTAAAACGCACCACCAGTCCACGACTATGTCCCCGCCTCCCCTGCATCTCCACATCCACCCCGCGCCCCCGCCCATCACACCGAGGGCGTCCTACCCCACGCCTCCCAACTCGACGTCCACGGCGGCGCACCTACACTCACCACAACCGCAATCGCATATGCCTCCGACGTCTGCGTCGCCGCCACATGCGCAGGGCGTCCCTCAGGCTTCGTCCACGTATGGCACATACTATGCCCATGCGCAGCAGTATTATAATGCGCCTGATGCAGCTGCTCAACAAGCCCACGCTCAGGCGCAGGCACAGGCCGCTGCTCAGGCTCAAGCTCAAGTCACACAGCAACGAGCCCGAGCCCGAGCCGTACAACAGCAAGCACTGGCCCAAGCCCAAACCCAACCCAAGCCCTCCTCTACAAACAGCAACAACATGCGCAACAACACCTCCAGTACCACCAAGCACTCCAACAACAACAAGCCCTCCAACAGCATGCACAACAGGCCGCAGCCCTCCAACGGCACGCTCAGCAACAAGCTGCCCTCCAACAATACGCACAGGATCGACAGGCCCTCCAAAATCAGGCACTTCAGCAGCAGGCACTCGTGCAGGGGATGTATGGGCAGCCCCAGTTCCAGGTGCAGCAGCAAGTTCAGAGACCTCAACAGCAACAACACCGACAACCGAGCGCGGTCCAACAGTTGCTTGGCGCGTTCATTCACGGGTTCCCCGGCAGTCTTGGTGGTGGAGGCGGAGGTGGAGGAGGGGGAGGAGCGGGGGAGGGGGGCTGGATTTGTCGGGCATGGGAGGGGGAGGGGTGGATTGGTCGGGCATGTGAGAGGGTGGAGGGGATGGGGGTGGGGGTGTTGATTGGAGTGGGTGGGATTGGAATTCGTAGGGGATGGGATGACTAGGGATTATTTGGGTTTTGTAGATCGTGGATTGTGGATTGTGCGCGATGGAGTGGTCTTTTATTTTGGATTTCATTTTGGGTATATATACAAGTATATGCAGTGCGCTTGGGTCTGGGGTATTGTAATCACACACTTACTTAGATGTGAATAAGTGAATGAGAAACATTGTAGTAGATGGTGGTACTTGTTCGGGAGAGGGCAATTGTGAACTAAGAAAGGGGGATACCTCGAATACTCCCCCATCACCCATCTCGCCGCGTTAATTGTGCGCAAAATCAGGGCCCGCGAATGGCGATTTTCTATTCTTTCAAACGTCACCGCCGGGTGGGAAGAAAAAGACGCCCCCGGGCGAAGGACCACGCGTAAACCGGGTCGGCGGTTGAGAAAACACGGAAATGAACACCTGTTGTAAGTTCTCAAAGCGAGTCCTGTCAGACAACAAAGCATTGGCCTGCGACCAGCCTTCTGTAGAGATGTCGTCACTGCCTATTAGGGTCAGGCAGAAGGTGGCAAGCTTGTTGGAAGGAGGTAACGACAGGAGGGTACGTCGGATAGACGGCCACAGGGTTTCTCCGAGAGTTCTATGAGATTCGCGATATCTATCATAGTTGACCGGTCGTGGGCCGCTCAAGGCGAATTCAAGTATATCGAGATTTGGAAAAGATGACAGACTGAAGGACGGAACAGGCATATCTAGGTACGATTGCAGAATTTGTAAGTGGCGAGGAGGGAGGTGAATAGACTTGAGAATGCTTACACGGGGCCGCGATTCCAACCGAAAAGCATCGCAAAGAGTCGGAGTCTATGCAGTTAAGGGTACGCTGAACCACTTCCATCCTAGCTGAACCCCACGTATATGCGATATAGTTTTCGACGCGGGTCATGGACAGCTCAAGCGGTTCCCCTACTTTCTGCAAGGCTTCCTCGGCATCCAGCAAGGCCAATTCGGGTTCAAACTCGGGATCAAGGGAAACCATGGTGTCAAGGTAGTTTGGAGTGGATGGAGAGCGCCTGGAGACCCGAGAAGATCTGTTTAGCAGGGCGAGGACTGGGATATCGTACACGCGCGATGGACGCAGCTCCAAACGCTTCAGGTGAGACAAAGTTTGTACAACCTCCATTGGAGGTTCTATGTTACGGAGGATAAGAGTCTCGAGTCTGGGAGAACGCATTAAATTCTTGATCTCCTCCAGGAGCTCGGGAACTATGTCGTAGTTACATCGGAGAGCAACAACACCTCCTTCTTCCATTATTTTCAACTCTCGTAGATTGGGGAGTATCAAGGGTAGACCTTCAAACCCAGGTAAGCTCACCAGGGCACTTGATAGATCTTCAAAGCTTGTGGAAAATGAGAAGTGCGCCGAGCGGACATACGACGCAATGCGCGTGTCCGTTTCCAGGATGCGACGGATCTGGGCGTTCTTTGTTACACCGGCTTTGTCGGTGCTGAAGACTATTTTCATGAATTCCCATAGTCGGCTCTGGGATCGTTCACGAAACGTGGAGGAAACGAGGCTGCAGTTGTATAGATCATGTGTGTCTGATTCATCGGCTCTGAGGTTGGCCAGCTCGTCGACGATGAGGTCGGTGATATCTTGTGGAAGTGCACTGCGGTTGGATGCCATAGTGTTGGTCGAATCTATAAGATACAGTAGTGATGTGTCGGGATCAGATCGTTGAAGTTGGGCATATGTTCAGATTGCTAGCATCACTGATGGCTATGTAATTGGTGTAAGTCTTGAAAAAGCTACAAGAAAATCGTTGGTCGAACGATGGATAGTGAAAGTACAATCGAAGCACGACACTCAGGCCACAGGCGATGCCAACGGCGTGACTAAATAGTCTATAAACATCGAAATTTCCCCTCGTCTAACGAGCGCTGCAAGGGAACGTTACTTGCTCCGGGGCGTGGGGGAAAGACCTCGCGAATTTCTCTGCACCAAAGAGTCCATACGCAGAGACTTCAAACCGGCTGTAACAGAGAGGACTTATCTCGGTAACGAGTAAAGAAAAAGACGCAAAATGGCAGTGACGTTGCCGCCACATGGTCGCGAGCACCAAGGAGCCTAACACATGGCGTTTGGGGCTACATCCTAGTCATCTTGGAAGGCTGGTACTTATCACATACAATTTCGTCGAAGAGAATATAATATCTCAAATATCCTCCCTCGCCCACCTCGCCGCGTTTATTGCGGAGAAGAGCAAAGCCCGAAAATGCTGATATTTTCTGCTAAACGTCGTCGCAATGCGGAAAGGAAACGATGCCTTCGGCGAAGAGGCTGGGCATAAGTTGTGTCGGGTGTTGAGAAGGCAGGGAAATGAACACCCGTTTTAAGCTCTTAAAGTGAATTCTGTCAGACAAGAAAGCATCGACCTGCGACCACTCTTCTGGGAGGAAATCGTCTTTGCTTGTTAGGGTCAGGCAGAGGGTGGCGAGCTTGTTGGAGGGAGGTAACGATAGGAGGGTACGTCGGATAAACGACCAATGACAACGTTCGAGAGTTCGACTGTATTCGAGATATTTATCATAGTCGACTGGCCGTGGGCCGCTCCAGGCGAATCCAAGTGTATCAAGGTTCGGAAAAGATGACAAACTGAAGGATAGAGGCACATCTGGGTAGTATTGCAGAATTTGTGAGTGGCGAGGAGGGAGGTGCATAGACTTGGGAGTGCTTACGTGTGACCTCGATTCTAACCGAAAAGGATCGCAAAAGGTTGGAGTCTATGCAGTCAAGGACATGCTGAATCGATTCCGTCCTAGCTGAACACCACGTATACACGATATAGTTTTCGACGCGGGTCATGGATAGCTCAAGCGGCTTCTCTGCTTTCAGCGCGCGTTGCTCGGCAAACAGCAAGACCAAGTCGGGTTGAAACCAGGGATCAAGAGAAACGATGGTGTCAAGATAGTTTGGAGTGGGTGGAGAGCGCCTGGAGACTCGAGAAGATCGGGTTGGCAGGGCGATGAATGGAGTATCGTGCACGAGCTCTGGACGCAGCTCTAAATGCTTCAGGTGAGACAAAGTTCGTATAACCTCCATCGGAGGTTCTGTGCAGCGGAACATAAGAGTCTCGAGTCCAGGAGAACGCATCAAATTCTTGATTTCCTCCAGGAGCTCAGGAAATATGTCGCCATTACATCGGAGAGAGAGAACACCTCCGTCTTTCGTTATTTTCAGCTCTCGTAGATTGGGGAGTATCAAGGGCGGGCCTTCAAACCCAGGTAAGCTCGCTGCGATGTTTTTGGCAAATGAGAAGTGTGCCGAGCGGACATACGACGCGATGTGCGTGTCCGTTTCCAGGATGCGACGGATCTGGGCGTTCTTTGCTATACCGGCTTTGTCAGTACTGGAAACTATTTTCATGAATTCCCATAGTCGGCTCTGGGATCGTTCACGAAACGTGGAGGAAACGAGGCTGCAGTTGTATAGATCATGTGTGTCCGATTCATCAGCTCTGAGGTTGGCCAGCTCGTCAACGATGAGGTCGGTGATATCTTGTGGAAGTGCGCTGTAGTTGGATGCCATAGCGTTAGCCGAATCTGCAGAATGTGGTGCTGTGTCAGGATCAGATCGATGAAGTTGGGTATATGTACACATTGCTAGCATCACTGATGGCTAGTATGTAATTGGTGTGAGTCTTGAAAAAGCTACAAGAATATCGTTGGTCGATCGATCGATAGTGAAAATACAATCGAAGCACGATACTCAGGTCATAGGCGATGCCAAAGGCACGACCAAGTGGTCCGCAAATATCGATTTCCCCCCTCGTCTAACAAGCGCTGCAAGCGAACGTTACTTGTTGGGTGTGGGGGAAAGACCTCGCAAACTTCTCTATACCAAAGAGCCCATACACAAAGACTTCAAACCGCAACAGAGAGGACTCATCTCAGGCTTCAGCTACGAGCAAAGAAAAAGACAAAAAATGGCAACAACGTTGCCGCCACTTTCAGACAACCTGCAGGGGTGTATCCGTCGAAGTGCATGCTGATCTGGCGGACTTGAGGAAGAAGATCGCTACATTCAAAGACGACCAAGCTTTCACTCTGGATTCACTCTGGATTGTTTTGACACGATAAATAAGTGTCGCATCCAGCGAGTTTACGAGCGGGATGCGAATTCTTGTGTTGAAGAATGCCATGTGACAATTGTGCCTTGTCCCATTCTCCTCCCACTGTCATCGTCACTGGCTACACGAAGAAGATGACTTTGTTATCATACTGCACCTCTGCATGGACATCCTATGTTCTTCTTTCGCCATCCGTCTACGATCTGGGAGCAGTTCGTAGTATCCCCATCAATCTTCATAGGTAAACACAGTTACTACACAGCTCGTGATTGTGCCTCAGCTGCCAAAGAGCGGTAGTTCCAATGTTTGCGTCATAGACAACTTTTTTATTATTATCATACTACACCTTGCGTGGACGTTCTATGTTCTACCCTTGCCATCCGCCTACGATCTGGGAGCAGATCGTAGTGCCCCCGTCAATCATCTTGTTTTCGTCGACAAGGCTTGCTTTTATACTCAATCTAGCTTAGTAAAACTCGGCTTGAACTCGACACAATATCTAGGCAATGCAGCAGCAACTATGATAATGACAACAAACCTTGCCTACCACCCCAACCCGCTTCATCTCACTGACGGCAACAAAACTCATCAAGATACCTCATGGCTAACCAGTTCAAGCTTCCTCCATCACATTTACACCCCTCCCCAAGACCCTAGCTATATACTTATACACAACCTACTGTTATTTGCGACCTTCTCGTATCACCTTTTCAATGCATCCAAACACTGTTACCTTGGCAGACTGAACCCACCGCCCATGATGCACTCTGATTTGTGGCATATCGCATGCTCAAGTCGTCGCTTGCAGTGTGACTCAAAGCATCCGAGTCGATGTTGCTTATGATTCGTTCAGAGTCGTCACTTTTGGCGCATTCAAGTTGTCACTTATGGCGCAAAATTCAAAGTCGTCGCTTACGGCGCACATTCAAGTCATCGCTTATGATGCAATTCAAGTTGTTGCTTACAACGCAAAATTCAAAGTCGTCGCTTACGGCGCACACTCAAGTCATCGCTTACGATGCAATTCAAGTTGTTGCTTACAACGCAAAATTCAAAGTCGTCACTTACGGCGCAAAAATTCAAGCCATCACTTATGATGCAATTCAAGTCGTCGCTTATGATGCAAAATTCAAAGTCGCCACTTACGGTGCAATATTCAAGTCATTGCTTACGATGCAATTCAAGTTGTCACGTATGATGCAAAATTAGAAAATTGACACTTATGGCACACCCATTTATAGCCCGTCATCCATGACATATCCCGAGTCACCATTTATGGCACATTCCGAAATAGTTATATTTTTTGATGCATCCAGCTTTGATAACTACAGTGCTACTGCCCGAAAACTATGCTGTATGGCTGACCAGTAATATGGGTCCCGTACTGTGCCATAATTGCTTCATGAGAGCTGGTGTACAGGTACGGCTCTGGTAATGGCTTGGAACTATATTTTACTATATTTAAGTGGCCAGTACGGGCTATATGCAAGCCATATGTGGCCATGACACTATCTCACTGCATCATACATGCATAAACATTGTTCAAGAACCATTGTTTGCATTTTCAGCTGTCACATTGAGGTTGGACTATCATTTCTGGTCTCATAGAACCTTCAACCTATTGAGGAATTCAAAGCAAAATCAATGTAATGTTCAGCTGACTCAACCCATGTGATGCACCTGGGGAACATGCCCAATTTCTCACCACTGTCCTTGGTACCCTGCTTCTAAAACCTCACTTCCTGCCAGAGGCCTTTCATATACTTTGAGATGTCCATGAGTGCAAGAAACCTGTTGGAATATATTGAGCTTCTGTGCTGTCCAAGGAGCTGGGGAGTAAACCGTGGAGTTGCACATATGGTCCAGGGTTCAACCCATGCAACCCACAGTACTTTTATTAATCTTGACATCTATTGTTCAAGATTACATTCCTACAAACCCTCTGCATAACAGTCCCTAGCAGCTGACAGGTTCAGCATAGCTCGGATGAAAGGCGCTGATGGTGGTTCATAGAAGAGTTAAACTCAGCTCAATATTTCCTTTCCAGAAATGTGTTGTTCTTCTGGTCGCCTTGTCACATTTGCAAATTATGTCACCAATCTAGGTATTGTGCCACACTAAATGCTGCTCAAAGCCTCACAAACCTATGGCACTCTATCAACATCACTAACTAACCCAGAATCAACACATCATCAACTTTACCTCACTTATTCGATGGAATCATGATTCACATGAATGTCAGTTTAAAGTTCTGGCCCATGCAATATAAACCATGCTAGTATGTTCAAAAACTTGAACTATGCATCTCTATACAACCATTATGTCCCCAAATAAATTCAGATGCTTATCAAGGACACTAAATTCATCTAAAACCCTTGGAATGCCCCCTCTCCCTCTCCCCTTCAATCTCCAGACCCCAATCCCTGCTCCTGTGTTCACAATTCAACTCCTCAACTTCCTAAATCCTAGGGTTATGGGAATGATCTGGGTGATGACACATCTTGAATGGTCCTGGTGTAGCATCCACATAGAGCTTGAAGTATCGAAAGATGGCAAACTTCAGCCGACCTGCCCATCCCAAGCGAGCGTTCTCTGCAGGTATCAACAAGATGATTGTTGATCCTCCAGGAGGCCCTCCACTAAGGGCAACCTCGTACCTCACCCAGTTTTGCTCCATCACCTTCACACACTCCAATATGCCCGTCTGATTCCCAAATGCCTCCCCACCCACAATTTTGACTTTGGAACCAATTCCTGCACACTCTTTCATCTCCCCCTCAACCTTCCACACCTCGCCACACCCTTTCTCCTGCCCACTGTATCCTTTTCACAACATCGCTTCCAGAGTCATGGCCAACATTCACAAAACAAGGCCCCAAGATTTGTGGTGAAGGAATGTGATGTTGTTATTTGAGCAGGTTCAAACAGAAACGAATGTGATAGTCTTTGAATATAGGAGACAAGGATGAAAAGAAGACCGATGTTCTTTCCCAGAACTTTCTACGTCAACCCTTTTATAAGGAAAGCTTCGGAGTTTCTTTTTTCAGCTGGCGATCTTCATATTCACTTTGCATTCAGTCTTCATTTTGGACATGATCAAATTCAGTTAGGCTACCGAGAGAGCATCCAAATAAGCCCAGCCCTCCACCTTTTTATGTCTCACAAATATGTAACCGCTTTTGGGGGTTAGCCGTTGATGAGTTCCCTACCAGGCTACGCGCCCACCCCACACTCCTCAGCATGCTCAACAACTGTCACGTGACGTACATGACAACTGCCCAGATAGTATCTCCATCCCTGCCATTGATGCGACACGTCTACAACACGTGACATCGGGCCGGTCGGACCAGGGGTTCCATTCTGGGGCAAATTCGTCTAGACTTTTCATCCCAGGAACTAGTGTCCAACGCGTCTTGACCACCAACGACAACCACTGCCACGTATCATCCTGCAGCTCACCGTAACATGTTGTCTATTTCCCAAAACAACGAAACGTCAACATGGAACTTTGTAAAGTTCTTTGGCCTACTCTTTGTGGGGTGTCTCGCATTCCTCCTGGCCTTTCGTTATGTCTTTTGTTTGTGGACACAACATCGCATTTTTGTCCCTTGGGGCAATATGCCAGCTCCACCGGCAAGGACTGCCCGTTGGTATAGGTTGGCGGGAATAGAAGATGTTGGGCCTCGGGCAATCAAACTTAGGGGGAATCCACGGTTCGGGCCAGCACGACAGCCCCTATTGCAAGACCTGGACACCGAGGCAGCACAAGAGGACGCATTTAGGGGACGTGTGACATCGCTTACTGGTCCTGTACAACAGCATCGATTGCAAAACCCAGTTGTCGAAGGAAGGGCTGAGCCCAGGAGGCCGGAAGCCGCTAGGGTCCAGGAACGTCGATGCTTACATCACTTGATCCAGCCGCTACCCGCTAACATTTCGCCATCGCTGTTGCATCTGCTAACACCCACACATACGCCACGCCCCAGTTCTCCCTCGATACTCAGAACGCATCCAGAGGGAGTGACCACAGTGCGGGCTGATGTACCCATGCGATACCGTACAGCTGGGCTGATGGACAACATATCGAACTTTTGGTATCTGCCTACGTCCGCTAACGCTTTAGCGCTACCGTTTCCCCCCAACGCTGCTGATGCATGATCAACTCCATCCGTTTTGCTCTCCACCGCCATCTCCTCGCACGACAGCCTATAGCGGTATTTCGAAGCATATACTCGGGGTACATAGAGA
>JABCKT010000171.1:0-38937 GCA_018858115.1 Tephrocybe rancida
TGATTCTCATCCAAAGCATCAACAACAATGATAAGAGGTAGAAGACCCAAACGTTCAGAGGCACTAGCTTCCCAGGGCTGTATGAGCATCTGTATCAATTGAACATTCAGAGTAGCATCAACCAGCTCTGAATCCTTTTCCAGAGCCTCTGCCAAACAAGCTGCATATGAAGAGGAGTGGTCACAGAGCCGCCGACAGAGAGTAGATACAAGTAGGCCACCCTTTCTGCTGTCAAGCTGGCGAGAGCAGAAGTAGGACACTAAAGGCAGCTTCAAGATGCTAAGGCCATGATGCATAGGCCAGTTGGCATCTCCATCATTGTACCTATCATCTACAAGCTCACAAATAGTCTTAGCAACAGTAGTCTTTCCAATACCTGCTGGGCCAGCAAGCCAGTAGACAGGTTCACCATCTGGCTGTTGCAGCCAAGATAGAATACTCTTAAGCACATCAACCCTGGTACCTGGAGTACAAGCCCTCCGTTCAACAGTATCCTCAAGAGTATCTGACTGAATATGTGCTCTATGTGCTGCTGTGCTAGAAGTTTGTAACCTGTGCAACTCAATTCTCTGATTCAAGGTCAATACTTGTCACTATTTTTTTTTTTGAATGAATTACCTGTTGGATGGTGTGTGTATCATGTTGGATGGTGCTTGTATCATGTTCAATAGCCACTAAGAAAGTGACCTGTAGTTACTGATTAGTGTCTGGTGAATGATGAGATTGACAATAAACTTACTTTGAATTGCTCAAGTGCTTCACTGATGTTCTTGTAGACAACTAGAAGAGTATTTGCATCCTTCGTCCCCTGAAGCACACGCCTGAAGAGATTATGTGATTGCATCTCCTGAATCTTCATCAACTCGGTCTGCATTGCGCTGAGAGAAGTGTAAGCAGTCAAAGAAGACAAAGGAAGGGTGGAGCTAACATTGCAAAGTTCATAAGCATGTTGTCCTTGCCAAAGCCATCTTTACGGCGCTCAAGGCGCTTCGCGGAGCTCTCAAGGACCGGCAGTAATCCTTGGATACGGGCTAGAGTGTCTTTCATATCTTGCGAGTTGCTGCTCACAGTCTGTACCATTGTTTTGTTATCATGTCTCTCCTCAACTATTCAAGTGTACATACATTTGCCAGATTAATCACAGCCACGATGCCACCAAGTGCTGCCTTAAGGAATGGGTTCCAGTCAGAAGTTTCCTTGGCAATCACCAGCGCTGTCAAACAGCCATCCAAGGCCACATCCATGCCCTCTGGGACATTTAACAGTCAGCACATGCACTACGAGATCTTAGGTTGGCTCACCCTTGAACTTGCTCTGATCCTGAGAAACATTAGGACCAGGCGGGGCGGCTTGATTGACGTTCGCCAGGGACGCAGGGTTTCTGGCTGCAGATAGTCGATAAACAGTAGATGAAAGAGAGAAAGAGAGAAATGCTTACCAGGGTTGTTCTGGGATGCAACGAGGTTAGGGACTATGGTCGTGGAGCTATGTTCATTGACGTTCATCGCCGACGTGGAACCCGCGGCTATATAGGCGTGAGTGCTCGGCGAGCAAACGTAAAGGATCGAGCATACGTACCGGCTTGGGTCACAGAACCGCCTTGATCGACGTTCATCGCAGCTTTATAGACATGAGTCCTCGACGATCAACGATAATAAGGTATACATACCAGCTGGGGTCGCGGGGCTGCCTTGATCGACGTTCGTCGCCGGCGTGGTACCCACGGCTGTATAGAATGTGAGCGCTTGATGAGAAATATTGAAGCATGAGGCATGCGTACTCTGGGTTACAACTTGGATACTTGCAGCAACTTCGGGAACCGTAGGAGCAGTAGCAACACCTAGAGCCTGTCGGTGAGTAATGGTGGACAAATGGTGGGCATGCTTACCGATGTTAGCCGCGAGATGAGCAGCAGATGCACCGAGTGCTGGGGAAGGCCAGCTGAGCCTCAACGAAATGAAATATTCTTGAAGTAAACTTACCAGCAAGATTGACCATTGATTTAGTAGCAGGGGTGCTGGAGATGAGGCTATTCTTTGTGGACTGGGATCCTCCAAATCGACCGAGGAAGCGCTTAAGAGTAGATTTCCCATCGGGTGCTGGTACAGGCCAGTCGAGTCTCAGTGACAATATGAAAGTGTCTGGAGTTACACTTACCGGTCATATTCTCCATAGATCGAGTAGTAGGATTGTTCAGAGCGGGGCTCTTTGTGGATTCGGAAACTCCAAGTCGACCGAGGAAGCGCTTGCGGACAGATGGCTTCTTTCCATTAGCCTGGGCAGCAGCAGGCTGTGCGGTAAGGTTGTTATCCGCGGGAGACATGTTCCTGGGGGATGCAGTTGGTTCAAAGAGTTTCAAGAATTTACGCAAGTTGATAGCTTGAGTGAAGATGAGTCCACACTGGGCGCCAATTTTGACAGGAAGCTTGCACGAGGCACGCAGACTCGGTTTCGGAGTTCGGATCCGCCTTTTCCTCATCGCTACTATTCGTTTCAACTCGACTTGCTCACAATCACTCAAGCACTCCAGAAAACTACTTATAATGCGTACTTCGATGATTACTTACATGCTGAGTCTCGAGCTCATGCTCGACCCCTCCAGCCATACATCAAACATGAAGGACCCCGTTCTCCGCCCGACGATGCAGTCCTCGGTATGGCGTCGCAGGCGTACATTTTACGATACGGAGGCAGCAACAACAAGCAAAGTTTCTCGACACTCGTGCCGATCCCCCTCCCCGGGCTTTCTACGAGGCTCTCCCACTTCATCCACCCATTATACACTACCTCTGCCCACCAAAATGATGCTTGTACAGAAGCAACCGACGTTTGGCCTCCCTCAGTCATATTACTGCTCATAGGCGGCACGCGTTGATGTTGTTCTCCCAACACAGACACCAGGCCTGCTATCTCAAAGCCAAAGCAGCAGCAGCAACAGCAACGTACGCCTTCGCCCCAGCGTCCACGAGCAAAGGCACCCGCGCACAGGTTCATAATCCCATCTTTACATTATATAACACCTCCATATGCTACTAGAACTCCACCACAGGCAGAGTCCGCCGTCCCCTCCGACCCTTTCGCAATGCTCCCTTCCACCGCAACAGCAACGCCGGAGCCCGCCCCAGCCTATCCCCATCGTTGCACCTTCCCCCGTCCAACAACAACACGCACGCTCAGTGCCCCTCCCTCGCCACCGCCCCGCAAAAACCCTTCTCCCCGTCGGTATCCCCCACACAACCTGTACCCTCCAACCCAACCTTGACCCCACCGCGCGGATGGGCTACCGCTCCCGCACGATCCAGTTAGGGAGAGACGAGGCCGTTAGGTGGATTTTGGAGGTCAGTCGCGTTTCTTTTGTTTCGAGTGTAGAGATGGCTGACGGGATGTATGTGTGGTGCTGTAGGTTGTACCTCCCACCCCGAACCCGGATCGGTCTGACGATAGAGAGGAGGAAACCTGGGACGCGTCCTTCGTTTCCTTGGGCTCAACCACTAGCTCCTCTGCCAGCTCGAGGACTCGCTCCTCTACCTCTATAACTACTTCAATGCGTAGCGCGAGCACCTCCCCCTCTTTCTCATCTTCTGCTTCTACCACCACCACCTGCCGCGTCGTCCTCTGCTACCGCCACCACAAACTCAACCTCTACACGCGGACAAGGGCAAGGGCAAGGAACGACCGCCCACGTATTGAATTTACACGACCAGCTCGCCTACTCCTATCCACGCGCTTCCATGCCGCGTATCTCTTCTTGCGCTTCTTCTGAGCGTGCTCCGAGTTGTCCCCCCGCTTGCTCCGCCCCACACTCCGAACGGCACGAAGAAGAGGGGAGAGTTGGGTAGGGGAGAGTCGGGTATAAGGATAAGGCAGATGCGGGAAAACGGGGGAAACGGGAGAAAGGAGAGGGAGGAAGAGAGATGGAGGAAGAACTTGAAGGGGCCTGGCCCTTCGGAGGGGCGCTGGCACAGGGCGTGGAGGGCGCTGGTTACGTGGGATGTGGCCGTTGCGTGTTTATGGGTTGACGTTAAGGTCTGTTCTCTCTTTCTCTGGCTTTCTTCTCTCTTCGTTTCTTTCGTTTCTTTCATTTCCTCCTGCTTTGTGCCTTTCTTGCTCCCGTCTTGCCGTTTCCGCGATCGAAGGGGGCGGGCCCCGCTTGCTTTTTACTCGCGCGTTCCTCGATGTCCTCTTTTTCTTCTGTCTTCATTGTTTCTTCCTCTTCCTTGCACGCTTCTGCTCCTGCTTCATTGGCTTCTCCCAGTCCCCAAAAACGAACCGTTATCCTGCCGTCCCACTGATACCTAAACGTACGCAGGCCGTACCAACGGAACCCGCCACCACCCAAATGGCGATCCTCGTCCCCCCCAACGCGCACCTTCCCCCGAAGAGGAAACACCTACTCGCCCCGCTCCGAAACGTGCCCATCATCACCTCCCCGCACCCGCTCCCAACTCCTCCGAGTGAGAAGCCGGCGGTAGTGCGTGTAACTGGAGCGCGAGAGGGACATAAGGAGGGATATGGGATTAAACGATACGAATACCGATACCGATAATGGGTGGGGCTGGGAGGTTGTTGAGGAGAGACTAAGGGGTGAGGTTGTGCGGTGGTTCTTGGAGGTGTGTTGTTCCCTACGTTTCTTAATTCTGTGTATGGAAGGGCTAATGCGGGATGCTATCTACCAGGTCGTACCTCCCGCCCCGAACTCAGACGAACAAGGGGAAGAAACTTAGGACACGTCCTTCGTCTCCTTGGGCTCAACCACCGGCTCCTCCGCCGGCTCAAAGACATGCTCCTCCACCTCCACCTCCACAAATACTTCGATGCGTAGCACGAGCCTCTCCCGCTCTTCCTTGTCTTCTACCACTACCTCTACCACCACGGGCGCAACTGCATACTCAACATCCACACGAGGACACGGAACGAACGCCCACGGATCCAATCTGTACGACCAGCTCGCCCACTCCCCGGCTACGCGCTTCTTTTGGGCGTGCTCTACGTCTGTGTCTGGTGGTGCGACTCAAGAAACGCAAGAGGGAGAAGAAGGAGAAGGAGGAGCGAATCGGATACAAGGGGAAGGAGGAGGGGAAAAGGATTCGGAGGAAGAACTTGACGGGGGCTGGCCCTTCGGAGGCGCGCTGGCACGGGACGGGGATGGGAGGGTGTTCGTTACGTGGGATGTGGCAGTTGCGTGTTTAGGGGTTGCGGTTAGGGTGTGTTATTTCTCTCTCTCTCTATGCCTTTCTCCCTCCTCGTTTCCTTGGTTTCTTCTTTGCCTTTCTTTCCTCCCCTTTTCCTCCTTTAGGCCTTTCGTCTTCTCGTCTTGCTGACTTTCTTGCTTTTCCGCGATTTCGGGGGGCGCCCCCTTTTTGCTTCGTTCGCAGTGCTCTTTTCCTTCTTTCTTCGTTTATTTTTTCTTCCTTCCTTGCGCGCTTCCGCTTCCGCTCCTCTTCGTTTGCTTCTTGCGTCTGTTCGCGGTTCCCCTCGTTATCCTGGCGTCCGTTGTTGTCGGGTTTCGTTACCTTTTGTCGTGTCGTAACTCGTCTCCTTTTTCTTTTCTTTTCTTTTCTTTTCTTTTTTTGTCTTTCTTTGGCGTTGATTTTGGCTTTTGGGTGGTGCAGGAGAGTTTGCCGGACCTCGGAAGTTGGGTCTGGGGGTTGGGGAGCTCGGTGCCCGTGTGGGTAGGAGTGGTTTTGTCGGCCTTCGATCATCCCCGCTTTCCCGTTCTTTGAGTTCCGTTGCCACTTCTTGTCGTGATTTTGGAGGTTTGAGGTTTCAGGTGGTTAGGAGGTAGGGTGGGGTTTGGGATCGTCGTACAATGCCACGAAAAGTGGTGGTGGTGGTTCCTTTCGTTTTGGCATGGCTTTGATCGCCGCGGCCGCTCTGCCTCGCGTGTCTTTCGTTTCGTTTCATTGTGCTTGTTCTTTTGCTTTTCCTTCCTCTTCATTGCCAATCCCCTTCTTTTCGTTCTCGTCCTCATAATTCAATTCCCCCTCTACGTGATCCAGACAAACGCTGACCACCCCTCCCACACGCTGTACAACAGCGACTTTTTGCACCCCCTCCGCCCCGTATATGCATATGAGTTCGCGCGCCTCGCGCCGCATGGGCATTTGGGGTTTGAGGACCTCGAGGTGCGTTTGCCTTTCTTGGTTTCTTTTTTTGTTTCTTCTTGTTAGAGAATGGTGGGTTGATCCTAAGGTTTTCGGTGTGTGGCTGGCTAGATATGATGTTTGTTGGTGCAGCGCCGGGGTCTGCAGTTCCGCGAATCATGCGCCTTCCCTCTTTTCTTTCTCTCGCCGCTTCATTATGTCCTCCCGCACCCGCTGACGCACGAACACGAACAGATAGCCCACCGCGGCTTCCTCGCCGCGCTCACATTCCGCCTGGGTGATACGTCGCAGAGCTTGTCGATTGATCTGTGGGAGGCGCTGCCGGCGCTAAAGGTGCGACTCTCGTATTCCAACCGGTGGATGGGAGAAAGGGGGGAGGGGGGGACACAGAGGCAGTGGAATTTGGTGCTGAGGGAGGTGTAAAGGGGGCTGTTCGTTGCTGTGTGTGGTGATTGGTGGTTGCGGTCGGGGTGTTACTTGTTTTTGAGTGAAGGAGGCGAGGTGTTGGCGCTTCCGCGGGTTGCGGTTCTCTCTTTTTTCCGTAGAGTGATGGACTGTCGTTGCTGCGGTTTCGATGTTCCTCCTTCTCTTTCCTTTCTCTTTTTTTTTTCTTTCCTGTCGGGTCGATGTACTTGTCGTTGCTGTTGCTGTGGTTTCGGTAAACCTTTCTTTTCTTTCTTTCTTTCTTTTCTTCGTTGGCTCATATGTTTTCACTTTTGTCTTGGGCCACACGTTGGTCAGTCTCAGTTCTGTGGATACTACCAGTCTTACCACTTTGTGGTGGTGCCACAGGAGGCGATGTACAAAGTTTCTTCTGGCATCGACTCACGCTTTGGAAAGCTGTATACTTGTAGAGTACGATAAATCTTGCATAGGTCAGACAAATTTCAATTGCAAAGTTCCGACCTTTGTGTGTTTGCGTCTGCCTAAAACAGCAGAAATACGCTTGACCAGCTTCGCTATCGGCCCCGGGCCCGCTTTTGCCCTTTCTCCCTTACTTCTCGCCAGCTCATCGACTACAAGATTGGAAGGCTACCCGTTCGACTCGAGTTCCAGTCAATAGCGTACATAGACCGTAATGTTTCACACCCATGGCAGAGGAAAACTGCAAGATGCGGCGATATTTGTCTTTGCTACTAGCTTTCAGCAAGTTCAGCAAGCTACGAACTAATGTCATGGCTATTGACAGTATCGACTAGATTTCACTCAATTTTTGAGTCCTCCGCCTCGTGGAAGCTCTCCTCGCATCTGCGCACCGTTCATATGCCGCTGGACATTCTCCAATCCTCCTCAACATGTCCCCGCGCTTCACGTCGTCGTCTCCAGCCATCCTTGACAGAGACACGTTCTGACACGTTTTCCTCTCCCCGAAGTCATGGGCTTGCTTTCCGATGATTTACGCCCCCATTGTGCTTTTGCGGGATCCCACCACCTTTATATTCATCGGCAAGGAGGCTTCAAGTATACGTATTGAAATTTGATCCATTATATTCAGACTCTGGAAGCAAAGTTATGTGGTAGCAGACTACGGCCGAAGCATAGCGAAGGCATGCCTTGTTCTTATTGATATTATGCTCATCTGCCCATACGCCCTCATATTTAATTCACTCTAGATGTGAAAGAAGAAAGAAACAGCATTGATTATAAAATCCTCTATACAATACAATACAATACAATACAACATATACGTAGACAGACAGAGCAGACGAAAGCACCATCACATCCAGAGAATAACCAGCGGAAGCATCCATGGAGGAGCGAGCACCACGAGTATCCGAGCCGAACAAACCAAGAGCAACCAAAACCCAAACATGCCAGTAACGACGAACCAATCAAACAGCACACATGCGCTCCAACCACTGCCTACACTTCTCCATCGCCTCCTGCCAAAAACGACCAATCAGCACCCGAACGACCCGCTCCCCTCTCCCATGAAATCAAAAAACCCAAATCTCACTCACCTCCACGCTCAACAGCTTTCTTAACTGCCTTTCCACACCTCGTACCTCCTTCTCCATCCTGTCCAAGCGTTCCTTATTTGGCAAAGCAGGTGACCCCGGGGGCGGCACGGAGCTCGTAGACGTCCACGGCGCCGCATTAGAACGGTGCAGAGCCCGTAGAGGAGCGCGGCGCTTGTTAGGAGGGAGCGGGGGAAGCGGAGGACCTCGGGTTCTGCTTTTGTGAGAGGAAGGGAGGGGAGGTTAGTCGGTAAGTAGGCGATGGATTTGCAGTGTTAGTTTCAGGCGAAGCGCGCCGAAGACCAAAATGAGAAGGGTTTTGGGCTCGGGGACGAACACCTGGCCAACTCAAGCAGGGTCGAAAATGAGATTTGACTCGGAGGAGAGAGTCTAGGGCTGCAAAATCCGAAAACAACAACCCAAATAGAAACGCCAGTCAAATAAGCTGAGACTGAACAACCCGTGGCTCAAGGCCAAAATAAAAACATATGAACAGCGAAGAAAGAAAGGGAAGAGGGGAAAGAAAAGAAAGGTTCGACAATCAGAGGACTCTGCGAATGGATTCAACGGAGAAAAAAGAAAGAGAAAGAAAGAAGAACATCGGGCCGAAACCGCAGCAACGACAGTCGATCATTCCACAAAAAAAAGAGAGAACCGCAATCCACGGAAGCGCCAACACCTCGCCTCCCCACTGAAACACAAGTAGCACCCCGGCCGCGGTCACGCTCGCCACACAGCCGTGAACAGCCCCCTCCACGTCTGCCTCAGTACCGAATTCCACTGCCTCTGTGTCCCCCCCTCCTTCCCCTCCCCCTCCCCCCTTTCGAGCATCCACGGGCAGGAATGCGAGGGTTGCGCCCTTAGCGCCGGCAGTCATTCTCACAGCTCAATCAACAAGCCATGCGGCGTATCGCCTAGGAAGAACGCGGGCGCGCCGAGGAAGTCGTGGTGGGCTATCTGTGGGCGGATGCGTAAGCGGTTGGGGGTGGGAGAACATAAGGAAGCGGCGAGAGAAAGAAAAGGGGGAAGGCGCATGACATGCTAATCGTGGAACTGCGTAACCCGGTGCAGCACCAACGAATATTATATCTAGCCAGCCGCACACCGAAAACCCTAGGATCAATCCGACCATCCCCCGACAAGAAAAGAAAACAAGAAAGGCAATCGCACCTCGGGGTCCTCAAACCCAAATACCCATGCGACGCGAGCTTTGCGAACTCGTATGTATATACGGGGCGGAGGGGATGCAGGAAGTCGCGGTTGTACTGCTTGTGTGAGAGCGGGGTGTCAGCTTTTGGTCTGCATCACGGGGCGTGGGAGTTTAAACGCGTGAAGAAGAAAACGAAAGAAAGGGGATCGAAAGAAACGAAGAGGAAGGAACGCGAAAGAACAAGTGGAATGAAATGAAACGAAACGAAAGGCACGCCAGGCAGAGTTGCGGCGATCAAAGACACAAAGACCGAGAAAAGGAACCACCCCAAACCACCCCACCACCACGATCCCCAACCCCAACCCGGATCTCCTCATGACCTCAAACCTCAGATCTCAAACCTCCACTTGAGCCCGAAATCACGATGTGGCAATGGAACTCAAAGAACCCGAAAGCGGAGAGGATCGAAGGCCGACGAAACCACCTCCGCCCACACCCACACGGACACCATGATCCCCAACTTTGACGGTCCCGCAAACTCATCTCTACCACCCAAAAGCCCAAGACAAAGCCAAAGAAAAGAAAAGAAAGCAAAAAGAAGCCGGGTCACGACACGATGAAGGCGACGGACCCCGACGAAGGGACGCCAGGATAACAGACACAAGACGCAAATGAAGCAGGAGCGGAAGCGGAAGCGCGCAAAGAAGGAAGAAGGAATGATCGAATAAGGAAAGAAATCCAGCGCTGCGAACGACCGCGGAGTAAAAAAGAAAGCGGGGCCCGCTCCTCTTCGATTGCGCGGAAACAGCAAGACGAGAACACGAAACGCCAAAGTAGGAAAGAAAGGAAAGAAAGACAAAGGAGAAACCAAGGAAACGAGGAGAGAAGAAATGCACAGAGAGAGAGAACACATCTCAACCCCAACCCCTAAACACGCAATCGCCACATCCCACATGAAGAGGACCCTCCCATCCCGTGCCAGCGCGCCTCCGAAGGGCCTGCCCCATTCAAGTTCTTCTGTTGGCCCTTCCCCTTCCACTCTTGCCCCTCCCTCTCGCGTTTCTCGTGCAGTTCTTGTCTCTTGGGTCGCACCACCAGACGCAGAGCGCGCCCAGAAGAGACGCAGAAAGAGATACGCGGCGTGGAAGCGCGTGGCTGGGGAGTGGGCGAGCTGGTCGTGCAGATTGGATCCTTGTCCTTGTCCTCGTGTGGAGGTTGAGTTTGTAGTTGTGGGACCAGAGGACGACGCGGTAGTGGTGGTAGGAGATGAGGACGAGGGGGAGAGGCTCGCGCTATGCATCGAAGTACTTGTGAGGGTAGAGGTGGAGGAGCACGTCCTTGGGCTGCTGGTGGAGGAGCTGGTGGTTGAGCTCAAGGAGACGAAGACACGTCCCATGTTTCCCCCTCCTCTCTATCGTCAGGCCGATCCAGAGTCGGGGTGGCAAGTACAACCTACAACACCACACATCCATCCCGTCAGCCATTTCTACACTTGAAACAAAAGAAACACGACTGACCTCCAAAGACCACCTAATGACCTTCCCCCTCAGTCTCTCCCCAACAATCTCTGAGCCCCACCTGGTATCAATATGGGCATTCGTATCGCTTAATCCCATATCCCTCCTCAACCCCTCTCGCGTTCCAAGTACCTCCTTACACGCACTACCGCGGGTGTCTCAGCAGGAGGCAGGGGGAGCGGGGGAGGTAGGGTGATAATGGGTACGTTCCCGAACCGGGCAAGCGAGACGCCGGTGTGCTTCCTCTTCTGGGGGAGGTGCGCGTTGGTGAGGACGAAGGCCGTCGTTTGGGTGGTGGCGGGTTCCGTTGGTACGGCCTGCGTACATTTAGGTATCAGTGGTGGAACGGGGTGAAGGGAGGAGTACGTACCAGAGAGGAATCATCAGGCACGGTCCCGTCCGCAGACGCGCAGCACTGGCTCGTGCAGGAGCAATAGCCCATGTGTACGGTGAGGTTAAGGTCGGGTTGGGAGGGCGCAGGTTGTGTGGGAGATACCGAGGGAGATCTAAATAGACAAGGGGAGGCCATGTCCGTGAACCCATTTCATACCAACCCCGTCTCCATCCCTCTCTTGACACCGTGCCTCAAGCTTCTCCCGTAATTCCCTGACGAACTGAGGCGACTGTGGGTTGGGCTGTGGATACGTGCTTAGTTGAAAAGTTGAGCAGCGGGAACACAGCGGCACATACCCACTCTTCGGGCCTTCAACGGCGAGGGTCGTGGTTGCAGAGAAGCTCCGGCACCAGGCAGTCAGAGGCAAGGGGCAGACAGGGGATCGATGCAGTGGTCATCCAGCAGTCGATGTGGAGCCTGGGAAGGCGGAGGCGGTCGGCTCATGTCCATTAGAAAAGGGCCGGAATTGGAAGTTGGGAGTGCCTGGGCGGATTGGACGCGGTGAAGACGCGTGTTGGTTGGACGCAGGCAAAACGATGGGGGCCGTATGACTCTTAGGAGTGTTTTGTGGGCAGGGCGAAGGCGATGGGAAGCTTGCAGTTACGTAAAGGCAACGGTGCAGAGAACGCACGCGGTGTGTGTGGTGAATACAGGCAATGCGGGGTATAGGCCAAGGCAGCGATAGTACTGATGGGCTCGGGTAGTGAGAGCTTTCAGCTGGAGGCGCGGGTGCTGGTCAAAGATGCGGTTCGGGTTCGATGGCTTTGTACCAAAATTTCTGACGCTCCATGTAATCGTGCCTTGAAAGTTGAAGTCGAACGCGAGATATCGATATAAATAGTTATTATATCCACTTCCTGGAGTGTATGGGTCTTTCTGAGCGAGTTGAAACGAACACAGGGAAGAGTGCACGAAAGTTTTGTGAATAGACAGCAAATCCGAACTCCGATACCGAAGCCGGTCAACAGAGAGCAGGTTCGAGGATTTGTCTGTCATAATGCTTTTTCTCCTTCCATCTAATCCTAAAACACATCTATACTTGTAGAGGTGTGAACGCGTGAACTCCCGAAAGAGCTTCGCCCTGTTTCCTCAATCCTGTCTCTCAACTCTTCTTCCACCGCTGTCTGTCGTCCCAACTACTTTCTAAGGGTTCCCGTTTTCGTGATTGGTGGCCAGCGCATGTTTTGGAGGTCGTCCCCACTGGTAACAGAAACCTATCGTGCTGATTGTTCTCCGGGATGGAGGCCGTCCACGACGGGCGCGAGGCCGAAAATGAGTCGGTGGAACTGAGGATGCTGGAGGATCGACTGGAGGATCGACTGGAATCGCAAAGTTGAGACTCATACGACAGCTTTGCCGCGGGAGGGGAGGCACCGCTACCGTTGCTTGCGCTGGCGCCCCTGGGAGCTGTGGTATGTGCGCAACTCGGGATGTGGCTCGCCGCGCTCAGAGCGCAGACGGAGTTGTTGCGGCTAATGTTGCTGATTCAGTGGATCCAGGGAGCGTGGGCGCGTTGTCGGCCGTCAGGGGCTTGCATAGTTGGGCGCTCCGGGAGGAGTGGAACCCGAGCAATTGAGGTGATGCGTTGGCGCAGTTGGGTCGGATGTCCACGCAAGGGATAGAGATCGCCACGCTCGATGTTGCAAGTACGGTGGCTTTCACCGTCGACCGATTATACGAGGCAACACTCTCCAAGTTCCAACGATTCGATACCGATATCTAGACGTATTTGTTCTGCTCCGTCCAAAGTCCCTGAAGGCACGCTCGGCGTTCGTAGATCTGGAGTAGGAAAAGGGTGGATGCGTGCAGAGGCCCCGTGCTCGCGCCGCTCCTAGCTTTGTAGAAGGGAGATTGTAGGCTGCATGTGTAGCGCTCTGTAGCAGGCACTCTGGGTGATCTGCAGACTTGGTATAGCGTAGAGTCTGATTGGTGGCAGTATACACTGTCTGAGTCCATGCGATCGAGTCACGGTGCATCGAGAGAAGTGTCGGCATTTAAAATTTCAATGTGATATGGCGTGAGTGACGGAGAACAGGGAGTTCGAGCGAACCGCGGTCGAGTAGAATCGACATACAGCCTCCATTTTCAGCCTTGAATCTAAGGAGCGGGAACACCTGACGAGTTCTACTCGGCGGGGGCGACTCTCGTGTGTCACGGTGAAGTTGATGCAGCGCGAGCTTGGGAGTGGTGCAGGCATGTGGGGACGGTGTGTAGAGCTTCGGGGTAGACATCTTGCAGTGAGCAAATAGACAACGGGGAGCCGACAAACCCTTTCTCCCCTGACGCCATTCTGTAGACTTGATGGTATATAGTCAAGGGACCGTCTCAACGACGGAAGGCACTCTTGTTTCTGAGGGAAGAAAGCTCGTCAAGGTATCCATTATGCGGATCGGTCGAGAACTCACCATCCGAATGTGGGGCGGTACCACGACCAACTACAGCGCACCCCGTGGATTTCTTTCTCAATTTGTTTGTCCCCAGCCAAGTCGCGCCTATCATCGACCTGCGCAGGGCGTAAGCGTCATCGATGATCCAAGTATCGACCGGGCTGCGCTAAGGGTAACAGTCGCAGACGCCTGAAGGCCGTGCGATGGCTGGGCCTCGTCGGGAGGGCGGTTGAGGTCCTGCTGCTAGTAGAGCATATGTCGTTGCTGAGCGCGTCGTTGGAGTTGGGAGGGGAGGCACGGCAGGCGCATGTGTGGTAGGCTGGCACTGGACGCTGAGTCACGACGGGAGCTCGTCTAGGGGCGCGAAGCATGCGGTGTCGAAGTCGGTTATCGAAGTTCGATATAAGATTGCATGGCGGAGCAGGAAGCCGGGATCTTTGTTGCGACATCCTTTAGGGAACTAAGGACGATGTTTAGCTAATAGCAACGAGTGCTTGAGGGGGGCAAATTCGTTCTGAGAGAACGTCAAGAACCAGAAATAGCGGCTGCGCGCTTACCATACTGCATCCACATGGGGATATTGATTGGAGAGGATCCGTCGAGAGATCACAAAAAACACACACGAAGGGTGGGCATGGGCGTCCGAGGGACGTCGACATAATATCCCGATAGCCTAGCAGCCCGCGCGGGCGTTGCATGGTGATGAGGGTAGAAGGTTGCGGCTGAGTCTTCGCCGTTGATACTCCTTCTTTACTATGCACAACAGCGTAAGAGTATCTAGGCTCTAGGGGTCGCTGCGATCGATATCTCCTCCTCCTTGGAGTCTCGTTTTGCGCACCTGTAATGAATTGATGACACGATCAATAAGTACTGCGGTACGCGACGAGCGCAGGTTATGCTCACTTGTAGCATGAAACAAGAGAACATGCCAAATCCGCCAAGGATGATGATTTGCGTCCGATCCGGAATTGTGAGGGTGGCCAGGAAGATGCAGAAGAGGCGTCGAGGGGAATTTTTGGGAGGGCGCGTCGAGGAATCACAAACGCGAGGGCGGGCATAGACGTTCGCGAAGGGCAGTGGGGTGCCCAGAACATACTGATCGGTTGGAACTTGCAGATCGAAGGGTTCGATGGAGAGGAGTCGGCGGCTGCAGCTGCCTGCACGAGCATCCCAGGATATGACGTTGCCATTGAGAGCGCGGGGAAACGGCGGTGTGGGCTGAGAAGTACCGTAACAGACACAAGCTTGGAGGCTTCAAGTTCTTCGCGTCAAGAGTTGATTTCATGAGCACCAGCACGGAGCGCACGACTGGTAAACAGCCGGAACATTGCGTTTTTCATTATTCTTGTACGTGTTGTCCGAACTCGTGGTCGAGGAGGTCGTGGTTCACCAAGTCGTCGACTCAAACCCAATTAGGAAGTTCCCCGGCCCCCTCCGAACCACACATCCCCAAACACCCCTCCGAAAATTCTCGTAACGTCGCGTCAAACAGGCTCCCACCGTCGCATCACTCCTGCACCCACAAAGCTACACCCGCTGCTAAAGCTGGCGTGCCACAGCCCCAGAAGAAGAAGGGCGTCGCTCCTCCTGCTGCCGTTACTTTGAAGGCTGCGAAGGTGGCTTCGGTCGTGAAACCTGCCCCCACTTCGAAGCCTGCACCACGAAAGCACAGAGGGCTCCCCTTGCCGCAAAACCTGCACCCTCCACGAACCCTGCAGCACCCGCACCTACGCCCACACCCGCTTCCAAGCCATCACCACTCGCCCTCCGCCTCGCGAACGGAGCCCTCGCGTACAAGGTCCCCGAGAACAACGAGCCTTTGAGCGAGGAGGAGCAGATGGAGCGGCTCGAGAGGGTCATGAATATGTCCAATATTTCCCTAAGCCTGAGCCGTAGGTTGAGACGCTTGGTGAGTTCTGTTTCTTTTCTTTCTTCGTCGTCCCGCACCCCGTACCCAGACCCGTACCCATATGATGCGCCGCTCTTTCAATCTCTTATGTGTTGCCTTTCCTGTCTTTCTTTTCTCTTTGCAGCTCGTTGAACTGCGAATACTAACCCCACCCAACAGACGTGATCCCCTACTCGACACACCCCATACACCCCAACCAGTACCCTCCTGGCGCGCCATATACGACAAGATAAAAACAAACTCTATGAACTCCGCCAGGAACTCTGTCAGGTGCGTTCCTTTCCCCCCTTCCTCTTCCCCTCACTTTCCCTTCCTCTGCTCGCTTTCCCTTCCCCTCACTTTCCCTTCCCTCCTTCCCTCACTTTCCCTTCCCTCCTTCCCTCACTTTCCTCCCCCCCCGTCCCCACTTCCCCACTTCCCCTCTGCCTCACTTCTGAGCCGGCACTGACGCCCCCAACAGCCTCTTGATGCTAACCCAAGGAAACGCCATCCCGGGGCTTGACGTCTCCCGCGCGCGATGGTAGAACAAATTCATTACCGAATGGCATAGCGTCTCGCCGGGACCACCTCCGTCAAGCCCGGCGCGTGCACGGAGGGGATATGACTTAGGGCGCCGGACACGTATCGCCCTTTGAATGTTGCTTTGGCCACGTACGCACCCCCTTTGTTTTTGTTTTGGTGCGATTTTGATGTAGCCACACAGCGGCGACGAACTCACCCTCAAGTCCTTCTCCACCAACGCATACCACACCTACATCCTCGCCCTCGCAAAAAAAAAAAAACACAGAGCGTAGGGGAATAAATATTTTTGGACCTTCCGTGGTCCCGTCAGACCTCGTCGGATCCTCAGTATACGCGCGAATCAGGGGTACCTTGCGACGGAGGAACCCAAGTTCGGGAATAGGATGACGGCGCATGCGCTCGTCCGTATCGACAGTGAAAAGGTTCGTCTTGCGTTTCTGCCCGCTATCCCCGTTACTAAAGCACGCGAGCAGAGCCTCAAAATATACACCAACTTCGTTGTCGCGCTTCACACCAAAGAACACAAAGCAGTCAGGAAGCGCGTGCCCGCAGAAAAGAAGAGGGTGACGTAGTATTTTGTCAACGCCGACCAGGAGTTCGGCATGGTACGTCCTACTTGGACCGTTGTCTCTTTCCCCGACTAACATTTCATTTGGGTATCTCCCTCCCACCGCCTAGCCCTCAGGTACCCGGACCCCCGACTCTTAATTCACTCGAATGCTGGCCATGAACGTGGTATTTTCATTCTACCTTTGAAAACGGTCAGTGGCGCTTCGTTCATTGCCTCTACTCGTCCTCAATCTTCCCAGATAGCCTGCCTCGTTGCTGATTTCTACTTATCCGCTATACGAACAGCGTCTAGCTACCCTTGCACTACGAATTCGCATGGCTGGCTGCTCGTTCGACTCAAGTGCCAGTTATAGTGAAGTTATTCATCACTGTGATGCCCGGGCCTGCAACCTACACTTGAGGATGAATGCAATTCTACCGGCTTTAAAGTGAAGTGGATATGTATTGCTTCATTCTCTAATGTTCAAATAGTTTTTCACACATCCCTCATCTCAGAATAACCTCATTCGTCCATTGGTGACGCATAGCTGGCCGCTCGTTCGACTCGAGCGCCAGTTACTAAAGTTCTTCTCATCGAGCTACATCTGAGTATGAACACACCCGTAGCTTTAAAGCGGATGTGTATTTCCTTATACTCTGTCGCTCAACTCGTCTCTTATGTGCGCTGGCCACCAATAACAAAAACGAGAACCCTCAGAAAGCAGTTGGGACGGCAGACGTGGAAGAAGACTTGAGAAACAGGATTGAGGAATCAAGGCAAAGTTCTTTCGGGAGTTCACGCGTTCACGCCCCTACAAGTGCAGATGCGCTTTAGACGCACGCTATCGGAGTTCGGATTTCCTGCCTCTTCACATATTTTTTATGCTCTCTTCCCTTGGGAAGGCTGCAACAAGTTGGACGGTTACATCCCGGAGGTGGGTGAGGAAGATCCTTTGTTGGCTTGGTTCCATCTTTTTTAGGTTCCATCGGACTTAAGTCACTTCAAAACCTTGTCTGTTTATGGGCCTTTTTTTTTTTGGATCTGTAGCTTTGCAGAAACACCATTTCGAGCAAGAAAATCAGTCCATTAAGACTGTATGTACACGGTAGAGCTACATAGTTCACCAGTGCCTGTTGTCTCTGCCTCGACAGCTCCTCCACCCCTGTGTACGTCTCGTTGTTCTTTGGAAAGTCGAAGTTGATGACGACGTTCACGGTCTGGATATCGATGCTGTGGGTGAGGACATCAGAGCAGACGAGGCTGCGGCACACCCCGTTGCGGAAGTCGCGGAAGACCCAGTTACGGTGCGATTGCAGCATCTTGGCGTGCGAGAAGAAACAGGAGTACCCGAGCTCGGTCACTTTTTTCGCGAGGAGCTCGACCCGATTGGTTGAGTTACAGAAGATAATGGATTAGTTGGTTTGCAGCTGGCGGCAGAAGGGTTAGGCGGGAATAAGAGATTCAGGGGTAGAAGAACGGACCTTGGAAAAGAGGGTATTGAGACAGTGGACCGTTGCCTTTCTTCGACATAGGCGTAGTATTGCGTCACTCTGCGCAGAGTAGGTTCATCCATGAGGTTGATCTCGTAGAGTTCTTTTATGTGTTTGTCCTGAACATAAAGAAATAAGGTTATTGTTTCTGTACAAGGCCAAACCGCCGCACCTTGAAATCTTTCACGATCATGGGGAAAGTCGCGCTAAAAAGCATGACGTAGCGTTAGTCGGGGAGGAACGAAAGTAGTTGCTCCATTACAGGAGAAAATTCCGGCGAACGTAGTTTATCAACTTCATCCACGACGAAGACAGGGTACTCGCTGAGATCAGCGATGTTCCCGCCCGCGAGATCTCAGATACGGCCAGGCGTGCCGACAAGCACATGCACGGTATCTGACAGTTGTAAAATATCATCCTTCAACATCATACCGCCCATCATCACCATGACCTGAATCCCCATATGCTTCCCAAGCGTCTTGCAGACCTGGCTCATCTGGAGAGCGAATTCACATGTCGGGACGAGGAGCAGGGCCTGGATCTTGTTCTTGTTGATGTCAACCTGCTGGGGGATGGTATAACGAAGGCTGCCGTCTTGCCTGTGCCATTCTTCGCCCGCGCGAGGAATTGTCGCGCTTTGTGAGCGCGATGGGAATGGCTTCTTCCTGAATGCGACGGTTCCTCGAACCCAGCTTCAAAGATGCCCATGAGGAGCTCCCATCGGATTTGTCGAACTCGAGACCCTTGGCCGCGGTGACATTTTCCGTCTGTGGGCGCATGTCTTTTGGAGGGGGCCCTAGGCCAGCTCTCCAGACTTCATTATGGGCTGTCTATCAAAGAAAAGAATTTTAGGTGAGAATTGGCTATATGAGACTACAAGAAACGTACGTTGGTGATGTTGATGGCGCTGCTTGGGACATGGTCCAGGTGACTGAGAGGTGATTGGCTAGTTGGATTGTGCGTTTTCCTGCGATAAAAACAGGCAAAGGATTGGGTTTTTAGCGTCGAATTGGGCAACAGCAGTGATTACTGCACGTAGAGGGTGAAAGACGACGAGAAGCGGTTACCCGCTGAGCTAGAGAGGGTTGTGAGCAAGCTGAAGAATGTCAATGTGTGGAATAGTATACAAAAAAGCGTCGCTCAAGGGCTTGACGAGTCATTCACACGGTCATCTTGGGCACTGACCATCATCATAAACTTGAAACCTGACTAGTACTTGTGAATATCATAACCTCCTTGTTCTCTCCACGTCTCCCATCGCGTCATCAAGTCCTTGTTGTATCGTAGTTTTCAATAGTAATGAAGTCCCTCGCCCCCAACCCAGGATTTCCGTGTAATTGACCTAGATTTGTCCCACTCCATCCGCGCCTCCAACCGCGCCTCCCTCTCTGAGTCTCTCCCTCTTCCGGCTCCTGTCGTGCCTCTTGCGCCCCTCACTCCGCCCTCTCAGATCCTTCCGCCCCTCTCCTTTTGCCTCACTCCCACCCCGATCTTTGCACGACACGCCGTAGATGGACGATGCAATCTCTGCCCAAGCTGGATTATCTGCCCCGCTCTCTGGAAGACGATACCTCGCACCGCAGCGAAGAGCACAACTCATGACACTCTCTGGACTCTACAGATCGTACCCACACTTCCTTGGCACCTTATTTGGCGGACCGCGATCTGTCGTCTCGCGATCTTATCTTCAAGTTGCCTCAAGAATTCAACAACCTGCCTGACGATCCACACACACTTCGGTTACCGCTGCCCTGTGCCTTCGCTCACCGGATGACGAGACATCGCGAGACCAACTCGATCCATGCCCTTCCAGTCCGACACGCGTGCAGGATGCAAGAACTTACGAGACGATGCTGCGCCGATCGAGTTGGTGGCCATGGCTTCTCGATGAGGATGCGCCAAGTTAACCTCCGCAAAGACCCGTTCGCTAACAGCTTTGGCCTTTATAGGACCTTGTCGACTTGTACACTCTAAACGGAATGATGAAGATCTTTTTTGCTAATGGATATGGTATCTCCAGAACCTCACAATCCACCTTCTGTGCTTGATTACTCTGCAGTTCTAGAGCTAGAGGTCGGTACATTCCTATCATTACCCATTACTACAAACCCCGCTCACCGGCGACTATGCCATCTCCAGTACCTCATCGACCGTCCGCACTCCGAGTCACAACAGTTGAAATAGTTGGCGGCTCTAAGGTGAGTACATTGAAAAACTCATTGACGAAGATCTTGTTCACCGACGGTTATGGCATCTTCTATTTTCACGACAAAGAAAGGTGAGCAAATTCCTAACTTACTCTACAAACGACGATCGTACTCACTGGCGGCTATGGCATCTCCAGAACCTCACGACAGACTCTAGAAGTGGCGGAATATCGCTGCCTCAGATGTACTATATACGGCGCTCCGTATCCCGAAATTACCAAACGAACCACCCCGACCAGTACAACCGCCCCCCGAAACAACGCAAGACTGCGACATTTTCAGGAGCAGCATGCTATGAATCTCAGGGATATCTCGGTCGGGTGCACGATGATAGGTACCTGAATAGTATGGGATCTCACGGGACTCACTTGTTCTCCCAACTCGAGCTCTGCGGACAACTGTCGAGACATGCTGTCATGCGCCCAAGTCAACTCGAAGCTCGGCGGACAACGATATATGGCATCATCACTTCGAAGAACCAGACGACAGTTTCGTTGTCCATGATACACCTCGCGTCTCGCGATTTGCATACTGGAGGAGGTGTGGGTGGCGTGAAACAGGTTCGGGTTTGGCGTGTGGGGAGGTGGAGGTGATTGATGTTATGATGGTAGAAGGTAGCAGAAAGGAGGTACGACGTGATGAGTCTGTCTAGGAGAGACTAAGAAGGTAGCTGGAATGTGTGGAGCTGGTGATACCACGGATTGTAATTTCTCCTTCGTAGTAGGGCCTAGGCTCCAGTGGTTGTTGCAATTCAGATCCCACATCTTGCCCTGCTTTGACTATTCATGTGACTGATGTTTTGTGAATCTGTGGGACCACGAACGAAGATAAATACTGAGGTACACATGTGAAGGTACTTGAGCTATGGGCACCCATGTGTGAGGGCTCAATCTACACTTTACTGAAGACAACTGTAAGTGTAAGTATGGCACATCCATGCAGGGTGTGTGGCATAACTATGGTCCAGGAAGTTCAGTTCCTTGCACGTGTGGCTCATCAACAGAAATGCTGAACGACATGATGGTGTCATGTATTGCAACAATGGACAAGGGCCCTTGTATGAGGAAGATTGTGATTGCTGGATACACAAACTAGTGACCATGAGAAAGGTGATATGTCACAGAACAAATGATACATACTGCAATTTTGGAGTAGATGGACTCAAAGACATAAAATGCCATTAGAAACGATTGGCTTCGGAATTCCATGCAGAACAGTGCACTATATAGTGCCAGATAGAGGGCCTATAGTGTGACATGATAAGTAGGATCAAAGCCTATAGTAATCTCACTTCAAACTTGAACGTGCCTGAAGAACCATATAGGATACTCCTGAATCTACAAGAACCACCAAAATGTTTCGCAGCTTGAACATTTGCTGATATCGCTTGCCTAAGTTTGCCTTGATGGCCTTCAGGTGTGTCCTGGCATTTGTCAATGGTCACTATCATCAGTAATGGTTTGCGGCAATAAGAGAGGAGAAACAGACATCAGAACATATCCAATGAATCCTGTAGCAACCAAGTTTGTTGCTAATGACAAGGCCCCGCTAGCTACACCTATATTGCCTGTTGTGGAAGCTTTTGTGGAAGCTTGAAAACTAGAAACAGTTGATGCTGCAGACAGAGAGCCCAATGCGAAAGCTGGAAATTCATATCAGCATCAACTGGAAGTAGATGTACAGGGTCATACCAAAACTCAATATACACATGAAGATGGAGAGCCACTGTGCCCATTTCCGCTTTTGGAAGACAACCCAAGCTCGCCAGATAATGAAGGCATCACTAAATACTGGCTATTACTAAGATGTTAGATGTGTAGCCAACCTTGGTTTTCAGAGCTCACCTGTAATGTCTCCAGCCAGCTAAGTGCAATGTCCAATGTAGTGGTTTTTGACCTGTATGACAGAGTGCGCTCTATCAGAGGCATGGTGTTATCTGTCAAGATGTCCCCAAGTAGTGCTATTTCATATATCTCGAGTGCTGTATGCACACAGAGTGTCACAAAACCAAAGAGACAGATAAGAATCGGGGTCCAGGAACCAGAGGTTTTGTGCTGATGTCTGAGACATGTGAATCAGAAAGATAAACTTGCTATGTTTACAAATATATTGTGTTGCAGTTACGCACTGAACGGATGCATAGGTGGCCATCAATGTCACAGGTGCAAGAATTCCTGGCAATGGAAGAAATTATCATGAGATGTGTCAAAGGCAACCAGGTACTGTGCATACCGTACAAAAATGACGAGCAGGTCATGAGAATCATATCAGTAGTTAGAAATTTACCAGTGTTTGAGAGGATTGCTCTTTCTTCTGGAGTCATATTCTCTGGCGAAACAAAGGCGCGGGTGTGTCTGGCGATATGAAAATCAATACAATGTTGGGAGTGTTTGGGGCTGTCGTACAGTAAAGTCGGGCTGCATACTTATATTTTAGCACCACATCAAGGACAGAACAGCCCCCACTGTGATAGTTACAGAATACGGTACTGGGATCAACATGGGGCACCTATGTTACATGTAATAACAGTGAGTTTGTGCTGTAACATGCCAAGTGCTGCAAAAAGAACCAATTCCTTTACGGATTTGGATGGCTATTTCCCTGTGCGTGAGTTGAGTCATGTACGAAACAAGGAGTTTAGCTCTGGAGGAAGGCGAAGCATCAGCGCTACTTGTTGCATTGCTTGTGATCGAATAATCTGGTATGGCTGATTGAGGTACAGTGCTTTGCATGTCACTTTCAAAGGTCTGTCCGAGGGGCTGGGAAGAACATGGTGCCGCGTGCGGAGTGGGAGCGATCAACACGTGATATCGTGATCAATTTGAGGTCGGCCTCGTTTCAAACGAGGCCGACCTCAAAGTTTAAGTAACATGCAAAGCACTGTAAGGCAGTGGTAAAATAGAAGATTTCTGCTTCTGAAACCAGAGTCAAAGTCAGCACAGAAAAAAGAACCTGATGAATCGACCTATACTTACCGTGTCATCATGTTCGCCGTAGTTCTGTACGAACACCAGAGTCGTTGACTTCTTTGATTAATGACGAGTTGAGTTTGGTGGTACTAGGGGGGCAGTGATACCGACCTACAGATTGCCACGCATTAGGTGAGTACCAGTGCTTTTCTTTTGTTCAAAGAACTCAATGCACCACTGACCACTGAACTACGTCGTTATCGCTCCCGACCCCAGGGTGAGGGTCAATACGGAACGAAGAAGCTGATGGATCGACATACATTTACTTACCGGTATCATTAGGTTCGCCAGGTCTGTACGATCAAACAATTTGGAATCCAGTGACCTTCTTGTATCAATGATGAGTTAAGGTTTGGTGGGAGTAGGAGGGAGATAGTGAACAGGCGCCGTAAACATCACTGTTGATGGCTACGATAAGTACTAGTGCTTTTCGTCATGAGATGTAGTTGTCGAAGAGGGTGGGCACTGTAAAGATTTGGTGGGAGCGATCGACTGGGAGGGAGACCAGTGGTACACAGACCGTCGTAAACATCACTGTTGATGTGTGATCTACGAGTACTAATGCCTTGTGTTACGAGGTGTTGCCGATGAAGGTGGGTGCTGTATAGTAGCAAGCTTAAGACTCGTTAAATATAGACGTTGTTTCATCTAAGACATCACACCCATACAAACGAATGCAAAGCGCAAGGCAAGTGGAATGAAGTGGTTATGAAAGGCGTAGCGGCGTCGTAGCGTACAAATTCGAAATCTCTCGACACTCGAAGCTAGCCCAAAGTCGCGGCTCGTGCATGAACTCGACTGTGTCGTTGGCGATCTTTAGGATCTGCCTAGCTAAAACGCGTCAGTTCTCGTCAGCTGACATAAGGAGAAGAGAGAGACATACGATCCATCGATGGACAGGTAATAGTCTTACTTATGATTGGCGTCTTGGGATGCGTATGTATACCACGAATAAGGTCGACTCCGTCCTTCGCATTCCATAATTTCTGAGGCTAAAGCTCCTTTCACTTTCTAGCAGTAGAAACTCATCAGTGGGACTCGTCATGCCGTTCAATGGCCATGGTACCGAACAGCCAATTATACAGGCAGGACTACATCACTCCTTTCACGCTTGTACCACTTGATATGAATGATAGATCACATCCGATACGACTCGTACACCGCCCCGCCCAAGTAGTGTAGTCCCGAACCTATTGATATGTCGATCACTGAACACCACGATCTGAGTTCGCCCCGGTAGGAGTAAGATCCAGTGCGATGGAGTTTTGAAGCCTCGAGGTGAGCGCTGAGCCGTGGCTTCTACCACCCAACACTCAATCCCACTTTCTCCAGAGGCCGGGGGACAGCGTTGGTCTGTACTATACATGGTACATGTCGCGGCTAGTTGGAGGGCACGGGGGGCATGCTGGAGGAGGTGGCGGTGGGGCGAAGCGGGCTTGAGTTGGCGTGTGGGGAGGTGGTAGTGATTGATGCTACGATGGTAGAAACCTACAGGTAGCTGCAACGTGCGGAGCTGGTGATACCGCGGAGTGTAATTTCTTCGTAGTAGTAGGACCTAGGCTCCGGTGGTTGTTGCGATTCGGATCTCGGATTTCTGCCTGCTCTGACTATTCCTATGACTGTGATGTTTATGCTAATCTATGGAGCGGCGGATAAGATAAGTGCGCAAGACGGTAAGGCTAAGTCGAACTCACCCACAGTACTAGCATGAAGGTCCCATCAACACCACGACAACGCATCGAGGAAGGACCCGGAGCCGCCAACGATGATTGATGTCCGATTCGGAGTTGGAGTGGACTATGCAGAGGAGGCACATGGAATGCGGAGGCTTAAGGCGGTAGGGGGGCGGGGGACCGAGGCGCGTAGTTGGGAGTGCACGGATATGAGGATATAAGAGATGAAGGTGGCAGCCGAGAAGCGCGGAACGAGCGATTTAGTGATGGCAGAGCATGGAGGTAGGGTAGGCTCTAGCCGTTGCTACAATCCTTTCCTCCTCCAAGTCCTGTGTTGCGCCTGTAGTGAGTGAATGACACAACAGGTAAGTATTACGGTACGCGACGAGCGCAGGCTATGCTCACTTGTAGCATGGAGCAGGAGAACGCGTCTAGAAAACGCCCGGAACCGACGCCCAATCAGGAGTTGTGAGGGCGGACAGGAAAAACGCAGAGGATTCGTCGAGGAGCACTTTGGGGAGCGGCGCGGAGCGTACCTGCCGCATCGATCAATTACAAACGCGAGGGGTGGGAACGGGCGTTCACGAAGGGGCGGCGGGACACCCTGACGCGAGCGAACACACCGATCGGTTATAGCTCTCAGCTCGAAGGGCCTGCTGGAGAGTCGACGACTGCAGCTGGCTGCGCGAGCATCTCAAAATATGATGCTATTAGGAGGCTGGAGTGCGGGGGAAGCTTCATCCGATCTTATGATTGCCAGTTGTCCAGGAGGGGCACACGACTGGGCCGGGGGGAAGATATCATGGGGGGATACTGATAGCAATAGAGATATTGCGGGATTTCACTGTTGTACGGGTTATTCGAGGTCGAGGAGGTCGTCGTCGACTCGAACCCAATTCGGAAGTTCGCCGGCCCCCTCCGAACTACACATCCACAAACACCCCTCCGAAAATTCTCATAACGGTCGCGTCAAACAGGCTCGAGCTCCCACCCCATATCCTCCTGCACACACAAAGCTATACCCGCTGCCAAACTTGGCGCGCCACAGCCCCAGAAGAAGAAGGGTGTTGTTCTTGCTGCCGCCACCCCGAAGGCTGCGAAGGCAGTTCCGGTCGTGAAACCTGCCCCACTTCGAAGCCTGCGCCCACGAGAGCACAGGAGGCTCCCCTTGCCTCAAAGCCTGCACCCTCCACGAACCCTGCAGCACCCTCACCTGCGTCCGCATCTGCACCTGCACCTGCTTCCAAACCATCACCACTCGCCCTCCACCTCGCGAACAGAGCCCTCGCGTACTGGGTCTCCGAGAAGAACGACGAGCCCTTGAGCGAGGAGCAGATGGAGCAGCTCGAAAGGGTCATGAATATGTCCAATATTTCCCTACGGCTGACCCGTGGAGGCAGAGGGTTGAGACGCTTGGTGGGTTCTGTTTCTCTTCTTTCTTCTCCGCACCCCGTACCCGTACCCGTATGACGCGCCGCTCTTTCGGTTTCTTATGTCGTGTCTTTCCCGTCCTTCCGTTCTTTTTGCCCCTCGTTGAACAGCGAATACTAACCCCACCCAACAGACGGAATGACCCCCTACTCAACACACCCAGCCCCACCTGGCGCGCCATCTACGAACAGATAAAAATAAACTCTGCCAAGAACTTTTTCAGGTCCGTTTCCTCCCCTCCCCACCCCCTTTTCCCTCCTCCCCTCCTTTCCCCTCCTTTCCTCCCCTTCGTTTCCTCCCTTCTCCTTCCCTCCCCTCCCTTCTCCTTCCCCTCTCGCTCACTTTAAGCCGGTGCTGACGCCCCCAACAGCCTCCTAATGCTAGATCAAGAAAATGCCATCTTGGGGCTCGACATCTCCCGCGCACGATAGTGGAACAAATTCATTACCAAATGGCCATAGCGTCTTGCTGGCACCACCTCCGTCAAGCCTAGCGCGTGGACGGAGGGGATAAGACTTAGGGCGCTGGAGACCTACCGCGCTTTGAATGTCGCTTTGGCCAAGTACGCACTCCCCCTCCGTTTTCGTTTTCGTCCGGTATGATGTTGATATAACCACACAGCGACGACGAACCCACTCTAAAATCCCTCTCCACCGACGCATACCACACCCACATCCTCGCCCTCGCTAAAAAAGAAACAAAAAGCGCAGGGGAATAAATATTTCTGGACGTTCCATGGGTCCGTCAGGCCCCCTCGGGTGCTCAGTATATGCGCGAATCAGGGGTACCTTGCGACGGAGGAACCTAAGTTCGGGCATAGGATGACGATGCATGGCTCGTCCGTATCGACAGTGAACAGGTTCGTCTTGCATTTCCGCCCTCCACCCCCGTTACTAAAGCATGCGTGCAGAGTCTCGAAATATACACCAACACCGGCGTCGCGCTCCACACCAAAGGACAAGAAGCAGTCAGGAAGCGCGTGCCCACAGAAAAGAAGAGGGTGACCGAGTATTTTGTCAATGCCGACCAGGAGTTCGGCATGGTACGTCCTACTTGGACCGTCGTCTCTTTCCCCGACTAACATTTCATTTGGGTATCTCCCTCCCACCACCCTAGCCCTCAGGTACCCGGACACCTAACCCTTATTTCACTCGAGTGCTGGCCATGAACGTGGTATTCTCATTCTGACTTCGAAAACGGTCAGTGGCGCTTCGTTCATTGTCCCTACTGGGCTTCAATCGTCTCAGAAGCTTTCCTCGTTTCTGATTTCTACTTCTCTACTATAGAAACATTCGAAGTTCAAGAACCTCGGACCAACAGCCCGTGTATCCTTTGACGATCCGTCAAGCTCGTAGGTTCTCTAGTTTTCGGGCATCGACGTCATCGAACGTCTGCCTAGAGGACATTCTACCTTGGCCTAACGTCATCGAAACAGGGTCTAGTTACCTTTGCACTACGAATTCACATGGCTGGCTGCTCGTTCGACTCGAGCGCCAGTTATATTGCAGTTATTTCTCTCGCCGTGACGCCCGGGCCTGCAACCTACAATTGAGGATGAACACACTTCTAGTGGCTTTAAACCGGGTATGTATTGCTTCATTCTCTGTCGTTCAACTCATTTTTCACACTGCCCTCATCTTAGATAACCTCACTCTTCCATTGGTGACACGTGGCTGGCCGCTCGTTCCACTCGAGCATCAGTTACTAAAGTTCTTCTCACCAACCCACACCTGAGGATGAATACACCTGTTACGTATGTATTTCCTTATACTCTGTCATTCAACTTGTCTCATCTCAGATATAAAAGTTGATCCTCCAACGTCCTCGATTCCATCGACTGCTATGCATGGCATCACGGATCCTGATGGTATATCTCAATGTCTCTATTCCTTTGCCTTTTCTAAGTCACAACTGCAGGTTTGACACACTCTCAGCAACGACTGGGACTTTCATCGCCATTCTCAGAATGCACTATCCTATCGACGACGATCCTCAATGGACTCCATCGCCAGCGCTCCTCCGGCCCAGGGACTGGTTCACAAGTCCTGCCAGACGGCAACACCCATCACCTGCACCCCCTCCCTCCTCGGATGTCAGCAAGCCTCTCCCGGCGATGCCTCAGCATCCTACACCATGTGGGTCCCTCTACTCCCAGACTCGCGCTCGCTGTACGAAGCTACGTTGCTGCTGCTTCCCAAGAGCCCAAAGCTGCCAATGCTAAACCAGTTGCAGGTACTGGAAGCACGGATAGGTGCGGCCATGACTTTCGATGCAAGTATTGTATAACGAGGACCAAAGTTGGAAGGAGCGCGGCGAGGTGAATCGCATGTTGACCCCTTTCTCCAGAGACCTAGGGGACACGATACGTCCTGGGGTGGGCGCACGTAGCATTGATTTGTACTATGCCTGATACACCTCGCGTTTCGCGATTGGCATGCTGGAGGAGGTGGAGGTGGGGCGAAACGGGTTTGGGTTTGGCGTGTGGGGAGGTGGGGGTGATTGATGTTACGATGGCAGAAGGTAGCAGGAACGTGCGGAGCTGGTGATACCGCGGATTGTAATTTCTTCGTAGTAGTAGGACCTAAGCTCCCGTGGTTATTGCAATTCAGATCTCGCAACTCGGCCTCTAACTATTCCTGTGACTGATGTTTTGCGAATCTGTGGGACCGCGAATGAAGATAAGTACTGAGGTACTTGAGCTATGGGCACCCATGTGTGAGGGCTCAATCTATACTTTACCGAAGACAACATGTAAGTACGAGTATGGTATATGCATGCAGGGTGTGTGGCATAACTATGGTCCAGGAAGTTCAGTCTCTTGCACATGTGGCTCATCGACAGAAATGCTGAACAACATGACAGTGTTGTGTATTGCAACAATGGATGAGGGCCCATGTACAAGGAAGATTGTGATTGCTGGATACACCAACTAATGACCATGAGAAGGGTGATATGTCACAGAGCAAATGATACATACTGAAATGTCATAGTAAATACCAGTCAAGGCATAATAGGCTATCTGGAGCAATTTGCTTGGGGATTCTATGCAGAGCATTGCACTGCCTATTGCTAGAAAGAGTGCCTATAGCGTGACATGATAAATAGCATCAACATTAAAGCCTATAGTAATCTCACTTTGAACATGCCTGAAGGACCATATAGGAGGCTCCTGAATCTACAAGAAGGACCAAAATGGTTCGCAGCTTGAACATTTGCTGATATCGCTCCCCTAAGTTTGCCTTGATGGCCTTCAGGTGTGTCCTGGGCCATTTGTCAATAGTTACTATCATCAGTAATGGTTTGCAGCAATTAGAAAGTAGAAACAAACCTTAGAACATATCCAATGAATCCTGTAGCAACTGAATTTGCTGCTAATGACAAGGCCAAGCAAGCTACACCTATGTTGGCTGTTGTGGAAGCTTTTGTGGAAGCAAGATAACCAGAAACAGTTGATGTTGCAGACAGAAAGCCCAATGTGAATGCTGGAGGTGCATATCAGCATCAACCAGAACTAGATGTATAGGGACATACCAAAACTCAATATCCATATGAAGACAGAGAGCCACAGTGCCCATTTCTGCTTCTGGAAGACAACCCAAGCTCGCCAGATAATGAAGGCATCATTAAATGCTGGCTATAATCAAGATGTTAGATGTGTAGCCAACCTTGGTTTTCACAGACCTCACTGGTAATGTCTCCACCCAGCTAACTGCAATGCCCATTTTTTCAGTTTTTGAATTGAATAACCGAGTGTGCTGTATCAGAGGCATAGAACTATCTGTAAAGAGGTCCCAAAGTAGTGATATATGGCATGCATAGAGTGCTGTATGCACAGAGAGTGTGACAAAGCCAAAGAGACAGATAAAGAAAGTTGGAGTCCAGGTACCAGAGGTTTTGCGCTGATGCCTGAGATGTGTGAATCAGAAAGATAAAACTTGCTATGTTTACAGATATATGGTGATTATGTACTTAGTGGATGCATAGATGGCCATCATTGTTACAGGTGCAAGAATTCCTGGCAATAGAAGAAATCATTATGAGAAGCATCAAAGGCAACCAGGTACTTTGCCTACCATACAAAAATGACGAATATGCTATTTGAAGTGTGGTGCTCCTCAGAACACTGCCAACACTTGAGAACATTGCCCTTTCTTCTGGAGTCATATTTCCTGGCAGAGCGGGGGTGCGAGTGTGTCTGGCAATAAGAAAATCAATACAATGTTGGGACTGTTTGGGACCGTCATAGAGTAAAGTCAAGCTGCATACTTATATTTTAGCACCACATCAAGGGCAGAACATGCTTGGTTACAGTATGATGTTGGGATCAAGATGTGGCACCTATGCTACATGCAACAACAGTGGCTTTGTGCTGTAACGTGCCAAGCGCTGCAAAAAGAACCAATTTCTTTTACGGGTTTGGATAGCTATTTCCCTGTGCGTGAGTTGTCATGTATCAGACCAGGGGTTGATCTCTGGAGGACGGTGAAGCATCAATGCTACTTGTGCATTGCATTGCTCGTGACCGAAGTGTGGCAGTGATAAAAAAGACTCATTCTGCTTCTGAAACCCTGGTGGGTGTCAGCATGATTGACTCGATCTATACTTAGCGTGTCACCTGGTTCGCCACAGTTCTGTACGAACATTGGAGTTGTCGACTTCGTTGACTAATGGTGAGTCACTGTGTTTGGGGGTAGGATGGAGAAACAAAGGACTCAATGCACCATTTAGGTATGCCGTTATCGTTCCTGACAGTCCAAGGTGAAGGTAAGTATAAAACGAAAAGCTGGTGAATCGACCTACTTTGGTTAATCACGAGTTGAGGTTTGGTGGGAGCTGGAGGGAGATAGTACACAGGCCGCCGTCAACATCGCTGTTGATGGGTACTCGATGAGTACTAGTGCTTTTGGTTGGTGCCGATGAAGTCGGGTACCGTAGGGACTTGCTAGGAGTAATCGAATGGGAGGAAGATAGTACACAGATCGCTGTACACGTCGCTGTTGATAGGTAATCGATAAGTACTATTACTTTCCTTATGAGATGTTGTCTCGATGAAGCCCGGTATGGTACTGTACGACATTTGGTGGAAGCAATCAAATAGGAGGGAGGTGGAACACAGCCGCCATACACATCACTGTTGATGGGTACTCAATGAGTACTAGTGCTTTTCGTATGGGATGTTGCTGCCGATGAAGTCCGGTACTGTGAGAGATTTGGTGGGAGCGATCGAGTAGGAGGGAGATGGAATGTAGACTGCCGTAGATATCACTGCTGATGCGTACGCGATGAGTACTAGTGCTTTCGTTATTGGGTGTTGTTGCCGATGAAGGTGAGTACTGTAGAACAACAAGCTTAAGGTTCGTTAAATTTAGATCTTGTTTCATCTAAGAAGAGATCACATCTATACAAACGAATGCAAAGCGCAAGTTAAATAGATTGAAGTTGCCATGAAAGGCATAGCGGCATCGTAGCGTACAAAATCCAAATCCTCGATACTCGAAGTTAGCTGAAAGTCACGGCTGGTGCATGAACTTGACTGTCGTTCGTGATCTTCGGGGTCTGCCTGGCTGGGGCGCGTCAGTTCTCATCCTGGATTCCAAGCAGCTGTCGAGTGCGATACAGTTTAGAAGCCTCGAGGTGAGCGCTGAGACGTGGCTTGTCCCACCCGACGCTCGATCTCACTTTCTCCGGAGGTCTATGCAAGGTCAAGTCAAATGGGCGACGGAGGCCCGGGGACACGATACGTCCTAGAGCAGGTGGGCCCGCGCAGCATTGATCTGTACTATACATGATATACCTTGCGGCTCGTTGGAGCACACGATTGGCATGCCGAAGGAGGTGGCGGTGGGCCGAGATGGGTTTGAGTTTGGCGTGTGAGAAAGTAGGAGTGATTGATGTTACGATGATAGAAGCCTGAAGGTGGCTGGAACGTGCGGAGCTGGTGATGCCGCGAATCGTGCTTTCTTCTTCGTAGTAAGACCTAGGCTCCGGTGGTTGTTGCGATTCGGATCTCGGAAATCTGCTTGCTCTGACTATTTCCTGTGACTGATGTTTGTGCTAATCTGTGGAGCGACGGATAAGCTAAGTGCGCAAGAAAAGAATGTTAAGTCGAACTCACCCGCAGGACTAGCATGAGGGTATCTTAAACACTAGAAGTACCCGGAGCCGCCAGCGATGATTGACGTCCGATTTGGAGTTGTCGGAAGTTGACGATGTAGAGGGGGAGGCTCATGGCGTGCCGAGGCTTAAGGCGGTTGGGTGTGCACATACGTGAGGATGCAAAGAGATGAAATGAATGTAGCAGTCGAGAAGCGCGGAACGTTTGATTCAGAGTTGGCGGGGGGACCTGGGGTGTCGAGAGGTCCCCTCCAAAAAGACACGAAGGGTGGGCGTGGGCGTCCGAGGGGCGTCGACGTGACATCCTGATAGTCTTGCAGCTCGCGCGGTCGCTGTAAAGCATGCTGGCGCAGATGCAGAGGAGATGTATCGAATAGTATGCCATTGCTAGAGAGGAGTCGGCGGTGGCGGCTACCTGCGCAAATGTAGCTATGGGGAACGCGAGGAAGCCGCGTGACCATTTGAGAAGTGCAGACATGAGCGTCTTTGCTTCGTGGGCGCCCAGGACACCAGGAGCTGGGTGTACGCGACTTGAGGACATTGCGGGCGGCAGCGACAGTGCAATTGTGGGACTTGTCGCCTTCGTACGCGTTATTAATATTCAGGATCGTGAGGGTCGTCGTCCACCTGCTGCGATATTTTCCTCCTCCGAGTCCTGTGTTGCGTACCTGTAATGAATGAATGACACGATAAATAAGGACTGGGGTACGCGAAGAGAATAGGCTATGCTCACTTGTAACATGAAGCAGGAGAACGCGTCGAGAAAACGCCTGGAACCGACGTCCGATCCGGAGTTGTGAGGGCGAGCAGGGAAGACATAAGAGAGGCCTCGAGGGGTAATTGTTGGAGGATTGTGGAGCGTACCTGGCGCGTCGAGGAATCACAAACGCGAGGGGCGGGCATGGGCGTTCACGAAGGGGCAGTGGGGCATCCTGACGCGAGCAAACACAGTGATCGGTTGTAGCTCGCAGCTCGAATAGTCTGCTGGAGAGGAGCCGGCGGCTGCAGCTGCGTATACGAGAATCCAAGGGTACGACGTTGCGATTGGGAGGCTGGAGCGCGGGAAAGCGGTGATGCAGTACACGAGCTTCATTCGATCTTGAGCGCCAGTTGTCAAGGAGGGGCACGCAACTGGGCCGGGGCAGAGAAGTTGCAGGGAGATACTAACAGCAACAGAGAAATCGTGGGATTTCACTGTTGCACGCGTTATTCGAGGTCGAGGAAGTCGTTCACTTGCAAGTCGTTGACTGGAACCCAATTCGGAAGTTCGCCGGCCCCCTCCGAATCACACATCCCCAAACACCCCTCCGAAAATTCTCGTAACGTCGCGTCAAACAGGCTCCCACCCCATCACGTTCTGCACCCACAAAGCTACGCCCGCTGCTCAAGGTGGCGTGCCATAGCACCAGAATAAGAAGGGCGTCGCTCCCGCTGCCGTTACTTTGAAGGCTGCGAAGGCAGCTCCAGTCGTGAAAGCGCAGAAGCTTGCTTTGGTCGTGAAACCTGCCCCCACTTCGAAGCCTGCACCCACGAAAGCACGGAAGGCTCCCCTTGCCGTAAAACCTGTACCCTCCACGAACCCCGCAGTATCTTCTAAGGCCCTCGCACCCGCCCCTGTATCCGCACCCTCTTCCAAACCATCACCACTCGCCCCCCACCGTGCGAACAGAGTCCTCGTGTGCAAAGTCCCCAAGAAGAACGACGAGCCCTTGAGCGAGGAGGAGAAGATGAAGCAGCTCGAGCGGATCATGAATAGTCCAAGTATTCCTACGGCTGACCCGTGGGGGCAGAGGGTTGAGACGCTTGGTGGGTTGTGTTTCTTTTCTTTTTTCCTCGCTCCGCACCCTGCACCCGTAGACGCGCCGCCATTCCTCTATCTTTGTTATTTTCCCCTTCCCCTGTCATGCCCATCCTCTTTCTCTTTTTCTCTCTGCCATTATCCAACACACACTAACCTGCCCTCCACCCAACAGACGTGATGATCCCCTACTCAACACACCCCGAACACCGCAATCAGTACCCCTCCTGGCGCGCCATATACCACCAGATAAAAACAAACTCTCCGAACTTCGCCAAGAACTCTGTCAGGTGGGTTCCTTTCCCTCCTTCCCCTTCCCCTTCCCTTCCCCTTCCCCTTCCCTTCCCCTTCCCCTTCCCCTCCCTTCCCCTCCCCTCCTCCCCTCGCTTTCCCTCCTCCCCTCGCTTTCCCTCCTCCCCTCGCTTTCCCTCCTCCCCTCGCTTTCCCTCCTCCCCCTCCCCACTTCCCCTTCCCCTTACTTCTGAGCCGGCATTGACGCCCCCAACAGCCTCCTAATGCCAGCCCAAGAACATGGCATCCCCGGTCTCGATATCTCCCACGCACGGTCGTGGAACAAATTCCTCACCGAATGGCCGTGGCGTCGCGCCGGCACCACCTCCGTCAAACTCGGCGCGCGGACGGAGGGGATAAGACTTGGGGCGCTGGAGACTTATCGCGCTTTGAATGTCACTTTGGCCACGTACGCACCCCCTTCGTTTTCGTTTGGTATGGTGTTAATGTAGCCACACCGCAGCGGCGAACCCACCCTAGAATCCCTCTCCACCGACGCATACCACACCCACATCTTCGCCCTCGCTAAAAAAACAAAAAGCGGAGGGGAATCAATACTTCTGGACGTTCCATGGACCATAGAACCGTTAGGCCCCCTAGGATCCTCAGTTTGCGCGCGAGTCAGGGGTACCTTGCGACGGAGGAACCTAAGTTCGGGAATAGGATGACGGTGCATGCGCTCGCCCGTATCGACAGTGACAGGTTCGTCTTACCTTTCCGCCCCCCACCCCCGTTGCTAAGGCACGCGAGCAGAGTCTCGAACTATACTCCAACACCGGCGTCGCGCTCCACACCAAAGGACAAAAAGCAGTTAGGAGCGCGTGCCCGCAGAAAAGAAGAGGGTGATAGTGTATTTTGTCAACGCCGACCAGGAGTTCGGCATGGTACGTCCTACTTGGACCGTCGTCTCTTTCCCCGACTAACATTTCATTTAGGTATCTCCCTCCCACCGCCTAGCCCTCAGGTACTTGGACACCCGAACCTTATTTCACTCGATTGCTGGTCATTAACGTGGTATTCTCATTCTAACTTCGAAAACGGTCAGTGGCGCTTCGTTCATTGTCCCTACTCGTCCTCAACCATCCCAGATAGCCTGCCTCGTCTTCGATTTCTACTTATCCAATACAGAAACGTTCGAAGTTCAAGAACCTCGCATCAGCCAGCGCATCCTTCGACGAACTATCAAGCTGGCAGGTGCTCCAGCATTCGGGCGTCGACGTCATCGAATGTTTGCCTGGAGGACATTCCACCATAACTGAACATCATCGAGACAGGCCCTACTTACCTTTACACTGCGAATTCATTGTCTCTACTTGTCCTCAATCGTCCCAGATAGTCTGCCTCGTTTTCGATTTCTACTTATCTAATATAGAAACATTCGAACTCCAAGAACCTCGCATCAATAGCCAACGCATCCTTTGACGATCTATCAAGCTGGCAAGTGCTCTTTCTTTCGGCTTACCTTTGCACTACGAATTCACATGGCTGGCCGCTCGTTCGACTCGAGCGTCAGTTATATTGAAGTTATTCCTCTCGCCGTGACGCCCGGGCCTGCACACTTGAGGATGAACACATTTCTAGCGGTGTTAAACCGGGTATGTACTGCTTCATTCTGTGTTGTTCAACTCGGTTTTCAGACATTCCTCATCTCGGATATCCCTCTTTGCGATTCAAGTCGATCCCACAACATCTCATAACGAAAAGCACTAGTACTTATCGAGTACCCATCAACAGCGATGTCTACGGCGGTATGTGTCCCATCTCCCTCCTACTCTCACAAAACCTCAACTCGTAATTATCAAAGAAGGGCACTGACTCCGAATTGTCCGATGCCGTATGGAACTGGCGAATAAGCGAAAACAGGATTTGAAGGGCCGATATCTGGAAATGATCAGTTTGAGCAGACGAAAGGCAATATAAAGTGCGCACTCGTATCGTCTTCTCTTGATCTTTGAGCAATCCACCAAGGAAATCGACATAAACGTTAAGTCGATTCCAAAGCCATGCCCTCACGACCCTCACAGCTCTATCCCCTCCCAAGCGTCAGCCGACAGAATGAGGACGAAGATCCTGTAGAGCGCATAGATGGCCTTCGATGTCTCACTGGCGTGTTCAGTCGCAAGTGCCAAGTCCAAGAGATCAGCTAAAGGGTTCAAGGAAGAGTTGGTCGAGACAGCATGGTTCAATCCTGTCTTGATTTCTGGATCGATTTTGAGGTTTTAGAATCGTCTTGAACCTTCCTCTTTTGGTTGGGCGGTGGTAATGACTGGAGAGGACCAGGTATAGTCCTTTTTGAGTTTTTGAGGGCAGAAACAGTCTCAAAAGGTAGGTCAATTCATCAGCTTCTTCGTTCCATACTGACCTTTATCTTGGTGTCAGAGCGATAACAGCGTACGTCAGTGGTGCATTGAATTCTTTGCCATCCGCACGTTGGAGCACAAACCCATTGTTCTTGCATGTAACATAGGTGCCATATTTTGATCCCAGTGTCGTACTCTGTAACCATCACCGGGGAGCGTGTACTGTCCTTGATATGGTGCTAAACTATAAATATGCCTCGACTTTACTGTGTGGCAGTCCCAAACACTTCCAACACTTTATTGATTTTAATATCACCAGACACACCTGTGCCTTTACTTCGCCAGGGAGTATGACCCTAGGAAAAAAGGCAATCTTATCAAAGGCTGGCGAAATTCTAAAGCTCGGGATGGCTATCATGACATGCGCGTCATTTTTGTGTGGTAGGCAAAATACCTTTCTCATGATATTCCCCCTAACGCCTTTAAGCTCTGTGGGGTCAACCCACTCACGCCCGCCGCAACCCCCTTCCCTCGGTCTCGTCGATCACCTCAACTGCAGCTAAGCTAACCCATGCCGCCGGCTACTCCGCACCATGAACGCGATACGAGGTGTATCATAGGTCTTGCATGCCTAAGATTGCGTGTGCGCGTGTCTCACAGGTTGGCATGCCCCTATACTCCTCCCTTTCTCCCCAGAACATGGTTTTTGTCAAGGCGGATCTCCCCTCATTTTTGTAGTATCGAACACTATATTGTTTTCGTCCTACTTTTGGACTACCCGCTGACAGCACCACCACCTTCTACTTAAATATCCTCTTTTTCCTCCTTCACACCCAGCCCACCCGTTTCCCGGAGGGGGCCAGCGGACTCGGATGGAAGGGGATACCGGATTGGGTGTGAGTCGACAGTTGTGGCCTGGTGACTTGATGGACGACGACCCGCACGGCCTTGAATAACGCGTGTAGTGGAGAAAAGTCGCGCGATGGCCCGCTATGTCCCCATTCTGGCCAACCAGCTCCTGGTGACCTGGGCGCCGACGAGATCGACTCTTGTTGAGGCGAGGAAGCTCATGTCTGCACTTCTCAATAGTTGTGCAGCTATGCCACCGCCGACTCGTCTCTTGCATGCTTTCCAGTACTTCTCTGTGTCTACGCCAGTAGTTACCATGACGGTGCGAGCTGCAAGGCTATGGCCCCTTCCACACTCTGCCAACTCTGAATAGGACGTTCCGCGCTTCTCGACTGCCAACTTCGTTTCTTTGTTTCTTGATATCGGTGCACGCCCATCCATGCGCCTCCTGCATCGTCCACTCCAACTCCGAATTGGTCGTTGGCGGCTGCGGGTGCCTCTTTGATGCGTCGTCGTGGCGTCTATGAAATCATCATGCTAATACTGCGGGCGAACTTGACTTAGCCTTACCCTGGTGTGCACTTATCTTATCCATTGCCCCACAGATTAGCACCCAGGACGTATCACATCTCCGGGCTTCCGGAGAAAGTGGTAGACTTCCGAAGAAAGTGGCTGGCTGTTCGGTGAGGTACCGTGGCCATTGAAAGACATTAACGAGTCCCGCTGACGAGTTTGACAGCTAGAAAGTGACAAGGAGCCTTAGCCTCAAAACTTGTGCAATGTGAACAACAGAGTCAACCTTATTCATGGCATACGCATTTCAATAAGCCTGTTCGTCGCTGGACCACGTCTCTCTCCCCACCCTATGTCAGCTGCTCGGAAAACTGATGCGTTTTAGACAGATCCTGCCAAGGATCGCGAACAACACAGACGAGTTCATGCACGAGCAGCGGCATTCAGCTAGCTTCGAGTATCGAGAGATTTCGACTTTGTCCGCTACGATGCTGCTATACCTTTTATGCCAGCCACTTCACTCTACTTGCCTTGCGCTTTGCATTCGTTTATATAGATGTGATCTCTTCATGGAACAAGGTCTAAATACAAAAGCCTCAAACTTGCTGCTGTACAGCACCCACCTTCATCGGCAACAACATCTTGACAACATCCCATAGCAGTACCCATCAACAGTGATGTTTACGGCAGCTGTGTACCATCTCCCTCTTCAAGTTACTCTATCATTCCTACTGCATCAGGAAAACGTGAAGACGTCGATATGTCCAGGCGGAGTTTATAACTGATTTTGTCAATCATAATGGTAGATCTT
>JABCKT010000172.1:0-38498 GCA_018858115.1 Tephrocybe rancida
CCCGTTTTGGGAGCCCCTGATGACCGAGGCCGGACTCCATCACCGGACGATAACCAGGTTTCTCAAGAATGACTTTTACAGAAACCCAGGTTATCCTTGATAATGGGGTTTCTCAATAGAATAATCCCTAGTTCGCGTCGCCGCGTCGGCCGAAGCGACCCTGACAAGTCGTACAGAGCCTACTTGAAAATTATTGGCATGCCAAGAGGCCGTTTCTTTGTGTTTTGCACTGTAGCGAGAAGATTCTTGCAATGATTCGCGATGTCTAATTCGGACCCGAACAGTCTGGCGTCCAATACTATAAAGCTGCCTTGCACCAACTCGCTATGAGCACTCGTCTACGTCCAAAGCCTTCCGATGGCATTGTCAAACGGTGTCTATCAGATTGCTGTCTGGGCAAGTCCGACGCTCTGTGCTGGTGCTATCGGGAGCAATGTCACCACCATGCCATGTGCGAACACACCCATCCAACAGGTATTTACACTCTTAAACTCCTTACATGATTCTTATCCAATTCACTAGTGGGACTTGTCGCAAAGTGCTGCAGGATATACAATTAAGAATGTAGGCACCCAAAATTATACAACTTGGGACGGAACCTACCATCCTCCAATTCCCGCGTTTCTGTACCCTGTCACCACGTCCAATCAGACCTGGTTTCTGAAACAAACGGATCTTGGATATGTGTAATTATATTTACCTGCGATAGGAATCATTGGACCATTAATTCAATATACTCACCATAGGATATCTCCAAACAATGTATTTGATTTCACTTGGAATGTGTGGTCTGGGATAGCCAACAACACACCCGTGAGTCGCTCTCTCGTGTTCCGATGCCGCGCTTACCAGACTTCAGTTGATAATATACCCTACGGCGACTGAGGGTAATGGTCTCTGGAACATTAGTGCCGTTACTACGCCGACAACAACGGGGCAGTCAACCTCAGCAACTGAGCAGCCAACGGGGCGGTCAACATCAGCAACTGGGCAGCCAACGGGGCAGTCAGCCCCCTCAAAGGGACACACAACTACCCCTGGTGCGATTGCTGGGGCTTCAGTTGGTGGTGCCGTTGGTGGAATTGGTCTCCTTATTCTTGCTTGGCTACAAGCTCATCATTTACACTATTTCTTCTCCTCCCTCGTTCGTCTTTCTAATCTATGGATGAACCAGCTCGCTAACAAGGCTGATGTTCAGGGTTTTGCACTCTTCGGGTGGGCGCTCTTCGGACGGCGGTCGTTTCGTTTCAGCGCTGACAAAGATGTTGGTCCAGTCGAGGTTCGGAAATCGACAATCCGTACTGCCAGAGCCTAACTACTACCTTCAGATATCTCTCTTCCTTTCGCCTCGTGAGGAGCTCGAGGACTCCGAGTCTCTCCTTGTTTGGGAGGTGAGTTAACGTTTCTGCATCTGCGTTACAACCCTGAATGCTCCTGCCCTCGCCCTAGGTTGTCAAGATCGGCCATTCTCGTAAGTGTTTATATCTTCTGACATTGCTATCCCAGTCATTGACATCTGTCCCTAGGTCGCGATTTCGTTACTTATTGTCCCGTCATGTATGTCTTCACGTTTTCTTCTTTCCAAATCCTTTTTCACACACGTCTCTTACAGTAGTGGTACCTCCGACGGCGAGACGAAAATAGGGTTCGCAACACTGCAAGATGAAGCAATTGAGGGGGTCAATTGCATCAAACCAGAATTCTTTGGCACGGCCCCGGTGAGTTCTCGTTCCGTGCTTCCCGTCTGGGCAACTTATGATGCTACGTTACAGGCTAAATGGAATGGGTCTGAGTTCGAATCACTGCTTGCGGACGACAAGCATGTTCTCGAACTTGGTCCTGAGGGACATGAGGTTGGCTTTGCCATCGGTGACTGCTTACTCTCAGGTTCTCGATTCCGTAAATACTCACTGATTTATGAACAGGAACGTATGACGTGTCGAAGGAGTTATTTAAGCCCTACTACCGCCTCGGAAGTCTTGAGTGAGTGCACCTGAGTATTGTTTTCCACGTGTTATCTTACTGAGTGTCCATCATCAGGGGAGGGACTAAACATACAGCGGATTCAAATCTTTTCCTGCATGCCATTGTGACTCATGGATATCTACGTCAGTTCTGCAGAGTGTTATGCCTGCCAATCGCCTGACGCGTATATCTAGACGGACAATATGGCCCGAAGGTTGTGGAGAAGTTCAGAGATGACATCGTGACACCCGATGGGAAGGGCGTCAGGTTAACAGACCTCGGACCAGTAAGATTGGTTACCTTTCAATTTAATGATACGGCCATTCTAAATGTCGCCTCTCTAGATCTCCAATTGGCATATCTCGAAGGGTAAGGACGGGAAGCTAAAACTGAAGTTGACTGGCAAAGTGAAGCAGAAATTCAAAGAGTAAACGTCAACCTTGAACGTCCACTCCTTGCATGGTCATTCTTTAGTGACCCTCCGATCACGATATACCTTTTCATTCCTTGGTCTGCAATCTCTCCCCTTTTTCTTGGCTGATGTTCTTTACGGTCTCCCTCCCTTCTTACGAACTGTCATTGATGCGTTTTCTTGTCTTTGTCCCTAGTTTTGAAATTTATATTGTGTTCTTACAAGTCGGTGACCAGCATCTACCAGTCAGCGGAGAGATACACAGATCTGTGGCAATTTTGGCCGAGCTAGGGGTAATGACGCCCCCGAAGTTGACATCTACAAAACTTCTGAGCACGACTAGATTGTGCTGCTTGAAATGCATGGCAGGTAGGTAGGCAAGGTTTATTTCCAGGGCGGTCTGATTGAACAAGTATACTATTATACAGACAGGACCAAGTCTTCAATCTGGCGAGGACAGTGGTTGAGCATACACTAGTGTGTATCATACTCTTTATGTGAATACTGCGTGTATAGTATCCCCAGTTATTTGAATGAGATACATTGAATAGGCGCACAGCCCGACCTGCAATTATGTCGACATGGGTGGTTGCATCGCGTACTTGACGCCTTCTTTGTTGTCTCCTTCCTACATTCCTCTATGTTTGAGATTACATCGCTACCCAGTCTCTTTTTATGATATGGCACCTTTTATGGACGAGTCCCTCGATACGGCCGTTCAACAACAGGAGGAAGATTGTACAATTACGCACATCGACCTTCTAAACAAGGGGATAAACTCTAATTAAACTCTATGAATTTTCAAACATTTCGAACGTCTGATCGTCTCGCCAGAATTTAATCTCCCATTGACTCCTGCCAGCACCGTGACGTTTACCTTGAGGATATATTTCCCATGTTCTCTGGTGCAGTCTTGCCGACTAAGATTGACGAAATGAAGATATCAGTGGTAGCAGGGATTAGCACGTGTGTCAATGACCTGTTATTCATTTAATGTCTGCCTCGTGGCCGCCCTAAATTAATGTCACTCGTGGAGCAAACCTGAGGCGAAAAGAAGGACAATTATACTTCAACAGCGATTGTATATGTACAACGATGCTGCCTGCAGGTGCACTCAATGGACATATTCGTTTACATAAGGTAAAAGTTATTTCGTCCCGGATGAGTTTTTCGGCCTGATATTAATAACGTGCAGATCATCTGGTAATAACTTAGGACCTGAGTCACCTGCAAACTGTAAACACGTAACGCAGGCCCAAAAAGTTTCCTAACCGCGGGAGAGTAACGCGTAACGGGGGTCTGTTGCTTACTTTTTCATGCAAAAACTTTCCAGGTGGGAGGGAATGTCGTCGATTTTGGTGTAAAATGGCTTCGGAAATTACAGTGCACACTTCAGCTTGATTCCAACGTGCGGCCGTTTACAAATTTTCAGGCCGTGCTTCTGTCACCTACTAGTTGACCCCCCGTAACGCGTAACTCGACACTAGTTGCTAGATTTGGACCAAAACTAAATGTACCGCACCACCGGCGGTTTGTACCATACACTCCGCCACAGTATTCATAAGTCCTGCACACCAGCTTGGTTTGGTAATCTCATTCTTCGGCCCTTCCTTCTCACCATCAACCTCGTTTGTGCTGTCTTGACACAAGATGCCCTCGGCTCTACGTTCTCTCTTCAAATCCCGCACCAACGCTACTTCTACTTCACACCCGTCCGACACAGTGGCTCCTCCGAGTGGCTCCGTCACCGTAATCGGAAGTCCACCAGCCACGATGCCAGATCGCGTATCGCGCGTCGATGTCATCCAATCTGATGAAATAGCACGCAGCCCAGCATCCTCCTCCCCATCGCCTATGAGATCTGCAGCCCTCAATGCTTTAAGGCTTGCCCTCCAACATTTGGGTGCGGCCCCAGTTCCCGGGCTTTCCGTCGCGACTGGAGCTGTCCTCTCTATAATAGATGGTGTTCAGGTAAGGTTGACATCATTATTCAGATCGCATTCTGATTTCTTGTGTGTAGAACATGGCAAAGGCAGAGAAAGAATCCAAGAAGCTGACAAAAAGGATCGAGACTCTGTCGTACCTTGTGAACAACGTTGGCCAGGTGGGAGGATCTCAAGGAATCATCGATCGGCTAGTAGAGTAAGCCACATTTTCATTGTAATGTTCAAGTCATGATGAACTCACCAACTTTATCGTAGGGAGCTTCACGATCTAGCTTCAGACATGGCAAAGTCCTCAAAAGCAAATAAGCTAGAGGCATTCTTCAACAGTAACGATGACGTTTCAACATTTGACAGTCACAATGACACCCTTAGCGACATCATATCTGACTTGACTGTAAGCACCCCAAGTCCTTTTCTGCATCTTGCAAGTGATCCAGCCTTTGCGGCAGTTTGCCCTCGCCACCGCAACGAAACGAGATACCAGTCAGATTCGCAAGGATATCGAAGAAGCATTGAAACAGCGTCAGGTCAACAGCCGTTTCGCTTTGTCTCGATTCCCTAGACAATACCAATGATGCTCGAAACAGGCTACTGAGGGCTCTGAGAATACCGCTCCAGGAAGGATGGAAACTACCATGACCGATAACGAGATCAGTAAGTCACCCGTTCCCCCTGTCGTCTTCCAGCATCTTGACTGGACACAGATCATATTACCGGAGATTTGGATACGGGGAACACGGTGACCAGCGGAGCCTCGATGGTTCGTGAGATTCGTGGTAATAAGATTGGTAGGTTCCGATGCTCTCAACAGAAAACTCAATGCTTCTGAGGATTGACTCCATTTTTCAGGACATGTTGGAGGAAAGGCGTTCTCTGATAACAAAGTGTCTGCTGGTCATTGAGGGTGATGTGGCTAAGGTGAGTTCTACATGGCTTTGTTGAAAGACAGTCCTGAGCCATTGGTGAGAAGGATGTGATTTACAATTGAACGACCAGGAACGTACAGTGGAAACAGGATCCGGAAGGAAAGAGGGAGGGCGCGGTCCGAGCCACGAATACGAAGGTAGGTAGTACTATGTAACTTGTCGCGTGTTGGTCCCAAAATGCATTCAGCTCGTCGATCAGCCTCCTAGTAAGCTAGTAGCTGAATCAGATATTCGAGCTCTTTCCCGAACATGCCAATGGTCTTGTAAGCTGGACCTTTTTATTTGAGGCTTATGAATAGGAGGTCAACAGCAGTGGTGCTTGACCGCGTCCACTTTATGAAAGTGCACTAGTTGTACCCAGATACTTGCATTTTATCATTGAAGGGCAGTCTGAATCACATCTATCATATAACATTCACCGTCGTAATCAAAAGCATCCTTTGCAGGCGGTGTTCCAGCTCGAAGGAATATCGGGAAGAGATAACAAGGCGGGACTACCTGTCCATCGTACGCAGTGTAAGCAACTTGGGAAGCCCGCTGTGACACAATAACAGGCAAAACTGTGCGCCCATTCATCACTGCATTCGTGTTGGGAACAGGCTGCTTCACCGAGAAAATAGAGTCGAAGTTGCCCTGGTACGACAAAGCAAGCGTCACAGTTCCAACATTTGTAGTACGCAAAGTATCTCCCGTAACAGCCGCGATGAACGCGAGGACGTTCGCGACGGCGTCCGCCGGCCTAGAGTGTAGAGGCCCCAAATTGCCTCTAGTGAAAGTCAATAGATTGCCAGAGGATCACTCAATTCACGTACATATGGTTCAGTTCTTCTTCATCTTTAAAGCCTCCCCGCTTGTGACATGCTTCTCATTCACAGCAATAACATGATACCCAACAGCAGTGATCATCGCCATTACGCCGAGGGCATTGGCTAACGAATAGAGAGTTTCGTGTGAAATCATATTCCTTCTTGTTTGATGAGTATTCTTGAATTTGTATTCATCCAAAACAATTACCGCCGCAAGTACAGTTTCGCCGAAGAACTAGGATGGGCGACAGGAATTAGACACCTTGGTGGTGGAAACTTGAAAGAACTCGACTCGGAAAGGTTGTTCGACCGTGACTCTGGTGACGGTGAGCCACGTGTCCTCTTCGCGATGCCGTGGCATCCGCGGTGTGGACAACCCTAATCATCGACTTTGCCCGAGCGTCTCTGAAACTTGCCCAGCCTACATAAGTCTATACATCGATATCGAGCAACTAATACTGTACAAGAAGCAAAGTCATGTAAATCTTAAAGGAGGCTTTACGTCTGCCTTTTCCTGAACATGACGGATGCATTGGGATCTGGCGAGACCCTCAACCCAAACCAACGATCAGCAGGACGAGCGCCGTTATTCTCAAAGGAGACGTCGTAGTTGAGGAGGGTATGTACGAGCAAGGCTTTAAGCTCGTTGACCGCGAAAAATCGGCCAGGACTGGATAAAATACTAGTCATCAGCAAATGCATGGTGAAGATAATTACCTCAGGAGATGTACGAACCAAGCATGTTTACCATATCCAAAGACAATGTATTCGGGAGTCAGAGCGACCATCTGGTGACAGCTAAACCCTTCGGCTTGTTGTTCCCTCATCTTAGAAAATCTGAAACCGTCAAAGACTGAAGGATCAGTATAGGTCGCCTGATTGTCAAAGAAAACGGTGGCTTGAGTTGAGATTTCCACAAAGTGACGGTGGCGCCATACCTCATCATGGTGCATGGCAGAATGCGCAACGGCGATGACATTTCCACGAGGTACGACAGTCCCATCGGAAAAGGTAAAATCCTTATTGACCTTTCGTTGCATCGTCACTGTAGATGAGAGGAGCCATGAGTAAGGTGCCTTCGTTACAAACTGGTGACTAGAAAGCCTTACCAGCACCGAGTGCTCTAATCCTTGAAGACTCTTTGATGAAACTGTCGAGCTTCACCATCTTGTGAAGGGAAACTTTTGTAAGTCCTTCTTCGCTGATCACAGTCTCCACTTCTTCGCGTAATTCTGGAACAAAGGACGGGTTGGCTGCTAGGTCATAGATAATTTGGGTGAAAGCCTATGAACACAACATGAAACAAAAGCGAATGAAAATAAATATATAGATTCACATTCGAGGTCGTGTGAATAGCCGCAAAGTTAATATTCAGTATACGCAGAGTAAGGTCTCGGACCGTCCGATGCTTTCCTTCGGCATGTTCTAATAACCAAGATAGGATATCGTTCTATATTCTGGCGATGAGTATACTTCTGAGAGGGGCGAGACGAAGAGACGACATGCTCACAGGTTTTTCGGGCCATTCCTTGCCGTACTCCACCTCTTTATCGAGTCGATCTTGGATGAGGAGACGAAGGTGGCCAATTGCACGTTGGATCTGTGGTTCTACGTTGGTCAAGTAGCGGCCGGCAAGCCTACGGGGAGTCAGCATGGTATTAGTCACAAAAGACGATCTCTTACGGTTTGAGAAATTCGGGGAACAAGTTGATGGTTTGCGCTGCTTTGATCACATCGATGCTGAACTGAACATTTAAATCTCTGTAATCAGGATCCCGGCCTAAGATACTCAGTCGATATAACCCATGCCAGGCGAGGTGAAGCCTTACAAAGTGGAAGGCCAACAAAGAGCCGGTTGCTGGACCGGCTGACTATTTTTCTGATTGCAGGGAGTGCGTGAACCGAGGTCCATTCTAGAATTTATTAGTTGATCCAGAAGTAGCCCGGCTCATATTCACTGACCATCAGTCGCGGGCATGTAGTCTTTGAATGCTGCTACGATCTCATCTTGCACATCAGGGAAACGGTTGACCAGGCTGCGAGTAAGAGATGTCTTGACGACATTGACGTGGTAAAAGTCGTAGCGAATTTCCGGTCCCATGGTGTATAGCATTTGTAGAGACTTGTAGAGTGCATGGTTAACACAATTCGGTTATCAATGGGCAGTACGACATACCTCCGCTGCGGCATCATTGAAGGATATTTGGTCCTCTGGCGCCTTGCGAAGCTCGTCTACTAATTGATGGCCACTGATAACTACCGTCCAATTGGATATGCCTGGGATCTTGAACACAGCGCCGCGGTACTAGTTCAAAAACGTTAGCCTAGTCTGCTGTTATATGGGGAACTCACAAACCTTGTTATACCCTTCTTGGACCATGTCGCGTGCTTGAAAAATGGCTTTGTATGCCCCTTTGTATGAAGACAGGGCTCCGGATCCTCCAATACTCGGTATGTTGTCGAGCTGTTGAGGTCTTACTACCGAGCATGCATTGAGGTATTGCCAAAACTCACCGCCTTTCTATTGACCCAAGTCTTGTAGAGACTTGAGACGACGTAGAGGGACGAAAGAGCAACAGTCGCAGTCACAACTAGAGAGGAGTTTTCCATTGGCGTATGAGAGCATATGAAAGGCAATAGTCTCTCTCACGACAGCCTTATTTAAGTCTTTCAGTCGTCTCGAAGTGGTAATTCATGACGTGCAAGTCAAGAACTTGTGGAATTAAGACGTGGCGACGTGAGGCCGTTGCCTCCGAGAAGCTGAATTACGATGGAACGAATTGGTCACTGTAGATTACGGGCCAGACGGCCGCCGAAATGCAAGAGGAATTAGGCCTCGGGGGCTTTTCGTCTTCTCCGAGAACCCCAGCCAATATGCGAGGGAAGTCCTTGAAATTTGGAACCTCGCTGGTCCTGGTCTGTGCAGGTCTGTGGTATGTCGTACACGCTGCCTGCCTAGAATTATCGGTCGTAGGATGCGTCTATGTATGTCACAGAGGACTGTACATGCGTCTGGGTTGCGTCTGGGAATCTTCCTTTACTTACGTACATAAGCACATGTCCGGTGACGTCAATGCACATCGTCTCGGGGCGCTGACTCGCTTCTGCTCTCAAAACTGCTACGTACCCAGTTCTTCCTTATCTCTTCCACGCCGCGAGGACTGCCATGGCTGAAGCGGCGAAGCAGCGCCGATCGGGTAAAAACATGACATCTTGACTTATCTGCTACAAGCGGAACTGAACTTTAAAATTAAAGCACCTCCTCGAAGTCACTCCTCCTCCTCCTCAACATCCTGCTGGGGTTGAAGGGGAGTTAGAAGATGATGGTGGTACTACCTGTGCCTGGTAGATCGTACACGCAACCTGTGAGGCCCACTGTGTCTGTATCGCAGGTAACACTGTGCGTCCATTCACAACCAGGTTTGTGTTAGGTATCGGCTGCTTAGCCCACGTTCCAGTGTTGAAGATACCCGGATACGATTTGTTAAGCAAAACAGTGCTAACGTTGGCCACATGCGTAGCATCTCCTGTCACGGTGCCGACAAAGTTCAAGACGTTGGCACCAACGTCCCAACGGCCAAGGGTATGGAGGTTCCAGTTCGCCTCAACGGTTGAGATGAAGGAGTAGTGGGTGTAGAAGTTGGTGTCAGATGTTCCAACCAGATTGGCCGGTAATGCGCCACCGAGGACGATTGCGAAGACACGGTTGGCTGAAGAACTTGAACCTGTTTCGTCGAAAGCTATATTGGCGGTACGTTCAGTCGCCCTAGTTGACCCAAGATCGACACAGAAGACTCACTTAAAACGACGAGGGTCTTTCCGTCGTTGAAATTAGGATTGGCCAACAAAGGAGTGAGGAAGTTCTTCGACCAGGTACCAGCGACGGTGATGCTTGTGTCATGAGCATCATTGGCTATAGACGTCGCAGTTAGAAATTGATAAGACATTATGAATGAGGAAAGGCTTACTCATATTGGGGGTGATGAACATCCATTGAGGCAACTGGTTCGCAGCCAAATCCTGTTGGAAGAGGGTGAAGTTCTTGACATTCGCCAGTCGAGCAGACTTTGTATTGACAGATTGGTAAGTCATCACCGGGCTGATCATCTTCATAAACTGGATGCCACCATGAGCATTCTGAAAAGGGGCTTACTTGTGTTTGCGGACATAGTCGCTGGCGCCAGTTTTGGGATTGGTGAAAGTTGCACCCGTGAATCCGGTGGTAGGCATGTCTTCTTGATATTCCGCCCAAGAGATGCCTTTGTCCTCCAAGAGGTCTACAACGCTCGAAACATTGGTAGGAAGGTTCGCGGTGTTGTCGCTGTTCATTCCAAAGTACTCGCCCCCGACTGCCTACATAACGAGGATCCAACTTCATGCGGATAAGAGGAGTGTGGCGTCACACGTACCGCGATATAGTTCGGCTGCGAAGGGTGGGTCAAGGCGAAATAATTGGTGAGAGTGAGCCCTTGCTGGGCGAGAGCCTTGAGGTTGGCTGCATTCGTTACATCCGTCAGCCACTAGTCGGTTCAACGCCGCCCACAGACAAATTTTACGTACGATCGGCGCTGGCAGCGCTAAAGTCGGTGTTCTCAAGCCAAATGTGCACAATTCGGTTGAAAACTGATCCTGGGACGGCGGCCGACTGAGCAGGAGAAGCCTTCAGAATGAGGTGAGCAAGTCATCGACATGATGATAGGAGGTCGTCACTTACAAGGGTAATAGCATGAGCCACAAACAACGAAAGCAATGTCAAGGATCGCATGTTGCAATGACGGAGAGAGGCAAACGTTGGAGCTAGTCTTCTTTTGAGAGTCTTTTAAATGAGTTGGCAATTCCTCAGGAGTCAGATCAATAAGATATCTTGACAAGACCATATGGTGAGGCGAACACGTTCGACCAAAAATAGCTCGAAAGCAATCCTGCTCTATCACGCTGCCGAATAAAAGAAGACTTGAGGCATGGCAAGTCATGATTGGTTCATGAGACAGTGGGAGTCTTCTCAACGCGAGGACGCGGGGCGGGGGTATGTAGTCGACAATGGCAATGTGACGGAACGTTCCCAACAAGTAGGCAAAATGGAACAATTCTTTTGGAAAGAAGTCGCAAGGGCGATAACTGAGAGCCCGTGTACCATTTGGTATAGTACCACAATAGTGCCATCTGGGTGGTTTGAACAGCAGCCACGCGGACGTATTCAGACGAAGTCAAAGATCGAAGGCCTTGCGGAGTTAGCGTATCAGCAGCGTTGCTAGGAGATCTTTCAAGTACATACCAGTTGTCGAAGGTTGTGGGAGGTCTCATCGACACTATGTAAGTAAACTTGGGACGGCTGAAAACTGCTGAAAACAGGAGATGCAAATTAGCTAAGGGTCACCAGAGTTGGCATCAGAAAATTACCTGCTTTCAGGGCAGGCACCTTGCAAGTGTTCGAACGTTCATTCTCCATGCTTCCCATAAGAACAAGAACCATGACCAGTAGGGGTTCATCAATCCAACGATTCGCTTTGTTTCGTTGTGGATCTTAGAAGATCCGGTTCTGTGAGCACGCTGATATAGATAGCCAATCGACACACCATATAGTCCAACATGCTGCCCCAATAAGCTTTCTACCTAACACACACCAAACGGAGCGTATGAGGAAGGAACACGTTCATATCATGAGGTCGGACAATCGATGCATCGATAATAATTCTTTGAGGGTTTTGGTGCCCAGGCTTCTCTTGAACGTGCGCCTGTACTTAAGGGTCGGTCAAAAAAATGCTAGACGTACGCTGAACATGAGCAAGATCGTTCAGAATCTGTTCAGAATTGATTGACGATGAAACTTTGATTTGATAGGGGCCCGGAGATGACGAACTTGGTCACATGCGGTGCGGTAACTTGGCCACACGAATTGACCTGCCCTAAACCAACGTCAAAATTCGTTGTCAGTGTGTTGCATTTATTATTAGCGCTGTGAAGAACTACGTGACAATCGCTTGTAGCCCCAGTACAACTTATCCTTGAGCCATGGCCGACGCTAATCACGACGAGCTCGATATTTTGTCCTCTATCCACCCTGTTAATTTCTATGCGCCCACATCCTCGACAGAATCCGCCCTACGACGTTCTCTCAGACCGCGCCAGTCACTCCCAGTGACGACATCAACCAAGAGTACGCGTAAACGAACGTTATCTACATCTGCACTGCCGAATACATCGGAGAAAAAGGCTGCAAAACGATCCAAGCTGGACGACAAGAAAGAGGTGAGTGACCTGTCACCTATCTAGCCCTTCTTTTCGTTTCTGATCAAGACGTGTTTCCTCTCGTACACAGCAAACTGGAGCTGTTAACAAGAAAAGAGATGCGCGTGATGAAGCTAGGAAAAGATGGTTATACTGCCACAGGAGTGTCCTTGAGCCGATGCTACCGCCCAACAGCACGTTCTACGACCACCTGCAGAAGGAGTTGGAGAAAGCCAATAACGACGCGATATCCTTCAAGCCGACACATTTCCTCGATACGCAGCCGAAACTGATAAAGGCTGGGCAGATGAAGGATTATCAGGTTCGTATCCTGCTTTTATTTATCCTCAACAGCTCATTTTGAAACCTTTCAGCTTGAAGGACTCTCTTTTATGGTGACTATGTATCAAAATGGTGCGTGCTCTAATACGAAGTAGAGGCTACTCGTGACGAATGCTGGACAGGAATGAACTGTATTCTTGGAGACGAGTATGTCACATTTTAATTCCTTGTATATCCGATGTAGCCTAACATTTGATACAGGATGGGATTAGGGAAGACGCTTCAGGTCTGCCGAGCACTATTAAAGACGCTATGACGCTTAACATCCATTATCCACGCAGACATTGTCTCTCTTTGCGTATATCAAGGAGAACGTCCCCGGTATGCACTATCACCAGCCATTGCCAGCCATCCTCCTCTAACGTCGACTCCTAGGCCCTCATGACCCTCATCTCGTTATTTGCCCGTTGTCGGTCCTCTCATCTTGGGAGGCAGTGCGTGCTATTTCTTTACCGATATGTAATGGATCGCTTACGCGCCACACCAACAGGAAGCGGCCCGATGGCTTCCATCCATGCGAGTGATTCGATTTCACGGCCCAAATACCGAACGCGACCGCCTAAAGCACTCCCTCCGTGGCAATCGTGATTTCGACATCATGCTTACAACATATGAGACATACGTCGGCGAAGACCAATGGTTCAAGAGCAATCGGTGGACATACTGCGTTCTCGACGAAGGACACAAGATCAAGAATTCTGATACGCTTATTTCGCACAAAGTCCAGGGTCTTGGCAGTTTATACCGGCTCCGTAAGGACACACTCAATCTCACAAGTTTACTTTCGTTTTAACCTTTCGTAGTTCTTACAGGCACACCTGTACAAAACAACCTCGGCGAGCTATGGGGTCTGCTCCATTGGCTGCTTCCTACAGTCTTCACAAACGCCTCTCAATCACTCTTCAACGAGTCCTTCGACATCCAAAGAGGAACCTACGCCATCCCATTCCTCAATGCAGCAAAGCAACTTGTATCCACGATCATGCTTCGCCGAACCAAAGCTACCGTTGCCAGCGACGAAGTTCCCCCAAGAGAGGAGCTGACCGTGTTTATCCCGTTAACGGAGACCCAGCGTTTCTGGACGTACAGGCTCTTGACGAAGTTGCCCGTCCCGGATCTGAAGAAGATCTTCGCTACTAGTGGGGAACCTATGAAAGTTGAGGTAGAGGTCAAGGTCGAGACGGAGGTCAAAGTTGAGGCAGGGGTCATTCACCAAGGGATAAAGAGGGAGGTGCTGTCGCATGTGGAGAATAAGGTGGAGAGTGTGAAGACCGAGGGTGCAAGTACGTCACCTTTTATCCCCGGCCTCTTTCGTGATAGGCAACTTACCTGATGTCTCTGCAGAATATAAGCAAATGATGAACCTGCTCATGCAATTGCGTCAAGTCTGCGACCAGTAAGTTTTGTTGTCACACAATGCTTGCGGTTACTAAAATTCACATTCAGCCCATACATTCTACGTGACGCAGAACCGGAACCATACGGCATCGCAGAGCACATCGTCGCTGCCTCTTCCAAGTTGATCGCAATCGACAAGTTGCTCGCTGATCTTCTGCCGAAGGGCGAACGCGTGCTCATATTTTCGGTGAGGATATTTTGCATCCTAACTTACCGTTGCTCATGCTACCTTTATAGCAATGGACCGGGTGAGCTTACTTGCCTTCGACGGCCAAAAAGTGACTGGTTTCTGATGTACTTTCCAGAATGCTCGACATTCTGGAGGATTTCATGGTCCTACGTTCGATACCATTTGCCCGCTTGGATGGCTCGACGCCCCGGCCACGCCGTTCTCTGGACATCAAACTAGTGAGAACATCACGTCCTTGAAATGCCTGTACTGACAAGCCAATTATACATTATACAGTTCCAGCAGGAAGTGTCCCGTATGTCCTGTCTCCTCCGGTGTTAGTTTCGCTCCATGACTAATGACATCGTTTTTAGCTTACAAAGTGTTCTTGATATCTACGAAGGCCGGTGGTCTCGGTATGTTTGCCCTGTATAAGACTTTTGAACACATTAGCTCATATACTTTAGGCATTAATTTGACCAAGGCCACAAACGTGATAATGTGCGATTCGGACTGGAATCCACAGAACGATCTTCAAGCTATCGCGAGAGCCCATCGCATCGGTCAAACGAAGGTAGTGAAAGTCAGTTGTCTCTTTGCATCCAACAAAGTGCAACTCTCATACTTCTTCCTGCCAGGTCTACCGCCTCATTTGCCAAGGAAGTGTCGAAGATCAGATGCTTGACCGCATCCGGCGCAAGCTCTTCCTCTCTTTGAAGATTATGGGAGCTGATAACCCTACTTCGACGGACAACGCCTCCTTGGGGTCCAGCGAACTCATGGACATCCTACGTAGAGGAAGCAGTGCACTCTCGCACTCCGACAATGGGATGAATTTGGCGCGATTCCTCGAGGCTAGCACGGCCGACGTCCTTGAACACTCCCGCAGCCTAGAGCACAAGCGTGATGCCAAGATCAAGAGAGATCTCAAAACGGAAGAGGGTGTTGAGGGAGAGGAGCGACTGGTGTTGGATGCAGAGGAGGAGGAAAGAAGATTGCTGAGTGGAGTTGCGCAGGTCCAGTCGCGGCTGTTTGAGGGGAGGGTGGTTGGAAAGCACCAAAGCAATGCCGATATTGCGGAGGAGTGGCGGAACCTTGGAAAGAGGACGCGAGAAGATCGAACTGTCAAGATTGGTGGGATGACTTTCCTTGTCTCGTCGTCTGCGGAAACGGTATGTGCTTCACTGATGCTCCAAGTCTTAACTATACAAGTACTGACGAATGTCGCAGATTGCACCTGCAGCTGCAAAGCCCGTTAAGAAGGAGCGTAGGAAATTCGAGTCGGAGGAGTGGTGTATCCATTGTCGCGATGGGGGTGAACTGATACTGTGCCCAAGGTGCCCTCGTGGTGAACTCCTTTCCCGCCCTACAATGGCAATCAGATTATCTGACTCAGTGTTACGTTCGACAGTATTCCATGCCAGCTGCCGGGGGCTCTCCAAGGCCGAGCTCCGCCGTCCTCAAGTGTCATGTAGTCAACACAACTGTGCTGGATGTCACAGGTCTACGAGCGACTGTGGCGGGATGCTTTTCCGGTCGGTGTTGAGTCCTTTCTCTTCACCTGAATATATGACTGAGTATGAGTCACGCAGCTGTCGTACGTGCCCACAAGCCTTTTGCGAGGACTGCCTGCCCGAAGGTGACCTCGTTGCCATTGGCGAGACCCTCCCGGAGTTGTACGTTGTCCTTAGCCTTTCACTGTGATAAAATGCTCACGCTTGAATCAGTCTGCTCTTAAATCATGGTCCCTCGACGTCGGCGTACTACATCAAGTGCCATGACTGCATTGCCGATTTTGCTGAAACCCCTGATTCGTCTTTTTGGATCGAATGGCAGAACGATATCAGTCGAGCAGAAACAAAACTAGCACAGTTGAATGCTGTCAGCTGAAGTGATGTGATCGAGTTTCTTTTATTCTTGTGGTCGAGTCCCGACGCAACATCCTTAGAACTGCACCATAGTCTATGATCTAGTCACTTAAACTGTATGTAGCATTACAATGTATTATAGTCCCTCACAAATCTTGTACATACTTTAGAACTAGTACTAAATTCTGTGCTAAGGCGTCGGATAGCGCATTGTTGTGTTCGAATATTCAAATCAAACAATGATCAAATCGTTCACCCGCTGGACTCCGACAGCGTTCGGTATTTTCTGCCCCTGCACTCCACTTTATGTTTCGAGCATCCTCTAGACTGGTCGTGAGTGCACGACTGGGGCGCAGGCTTGTTTACTGAACTTACCTCTTATGTTCAGCCGAAAAGGACACTTCTCGCTGCGTCGGTAGCAGTCACAGGCGTTGTCCTACACACACCGGAAAAGGTAGTGTGCTTCGGCTTTGTGCTGTTCGTGAACTCAGTCATTGGAATAGCTTTCAGTATACCCGAAACCTACTCCTGATATTCTGCTCGTGGATACACCTTCTGCGTTGGAACGAGAAATCGGGGTCGTGAGACGCAGAGTCACCGACGTTCTCCAGGATACACATAGTCAAATCCAAGGTGTCGTTTCGCGATGGATTGGCGTTGAACATGCAATAGAGAGTGCGCTGTCTTGTTTCTATTTCTCTAATCTTGGTGCTGACTGGAGCAGGCCGAGTAAAGAGTATCATCTCTCCAAACGAATCCCTAACCCCCGGGCTGCTTTACGTCGGTGTCGCTACTCTTAGTGGTTCAATTTTGGCCCGCAATCGTATCCTTGCGACACGCCTCTTTCTGCCACCATTATTCCTCTTCGTCTCCGCGAAACACTTGCTTCCCCAGACAACGGCGAACTTGACATCTTACCTCAGCTCATTAGAGCAGACCTATTTCCCGACACTAGCGCAGAAGCACGACATTGCCAATGCACACACCCAGATGACGCTCGAGCGCATCAAGGACGCGTCGCAGAATAGCAGGACGTGGGTCAACCAAGGGGCGGTGGCTGTGGTGGAGAAAGTACAGGAGGCGACAGGGTTGAAGCTCAAGGAGACCCTAGGTTGGTCACAGGCCGAAATTCGACATGTGGAGGCCAAAGCGTCCGAAGTGACAAAGGTTGTGGAGGAAAAGGCTACAGAAGCCAAGATTACAGTGGAGAAGGTATTAGACGAGACGAAAGAGAAGGTGGAGGAGAAGGTGGAGGAGATAAAGAGATTGGTATGATGTCCTTTACCTGCTAGAACTCCCCACATAGATTCTTTTTCTACTGCACCGCGTGAATTTTTTTCGTGAGTCGCTTTTCAGGAAGTCCTCAGCAAATATCGACAGTCTCGACACAATTGAATTCTCGCTTCGGGAATAAGTGTCATTGGCACTTTACAACAAATATTGATATATATTTGATATAGGCATATTTCATCAATCTTCAAAGTCCTTCGCGCCCAACGGCTTTGCATTCAAAACCTTTCCCATGTGAGTCGACACGTACCCCATACCCTTTCTTCGCAGACTGAACAGTTCCTTCAAGAAAATCACCGGGCTCACATTCATCTGACACAGCTCTTTCATTGCTCCTGTCCGATCCTCCGGCTTGACAAACCCATCGCTGTCCCAATTACGCGGCCCAGGCTCAGCACCTACAAGCCCCAGCAACCGGCACAGCCGCTGGTACATCTCGACGTCCTTCAAATAGAGCTGTCCCGCCCAGAGGTTGAGCTGCATCATTAAATCGGGGATAAACATAAGGGGGTCTGATGATGAAGTGGGCAGCGGGGGGATTGAGAAGAACCTCAGGTCCTCCGTGGTCTTCATATTTTTATTGACACGAAGAGTGTATATGTGGAGATGAACGTGCTTGCTGCTCCAGATCATGGAGAGCAGTTCATTGGCTTCGAATGGGCTGATCACGACAAGTGCGGAATGTTGGGGCACAGATAAGATCCAGTTCACAGGACGAAGAAAATCGCCGGTCGATGCTCCACCTTTGATAGTAGTGGCGAAATCTTTGGTCGAAAAGAGTGCAGTAGACCACTGGTGCATCACCGCAAGGGGCGAAAACAGCGGTATAAACGGAGACGTAGGTCCGCTTTCGAATTGGCCCGACTGAACGAGTACCTTGAGGGCTTTATGGAGACTGGATAAGGCTGGTTCCACCTTAGGGGGGAGTTCACGCTGGCGTTCTCGTTCCGCTTCTTTGGATACCTGCCTTTCCTGTTCCTCGTCAGTCTTGAAGTCGCCTAGGTCCGTAATACCAAGATTATTCAGGCGTTCTTTGAGATGAGGGAGTTGAAAAGCGGGGTGGTGGGACGTGGCGTGGATGTTTGGTTGTTCTTCGTACATCTCTTCCAGATTGCGTGCGTCAGGCTCCTCCCAGGACGAACGTAGATGTTGAAGTGCGTTGGGAGCAGATGGATCGCTTTCGTGCAGGACCCACGCATCATTCCGGTGCTTGTATTCGACGCCTTGCTGGGCCCAGTGAGGAAGGTATTGTTGAATATGTTCGCAAGTTTGCCACATGGACCACCGCAGGATATCTGCTGAACAGATCTCCGCTGAGGGCTCGAGCGGGGATAGTTTGCATGCACGGATGCTTCTGTCCACCTCCAACGGTGCGAAGAATATGAGAGATTGTCCCCGACCTAACTGACGCATCCGCATGCAGCCTGGAGTTCAACACGAGTCAGCATACAACCGTATGGGTGAAACAATTTAATCTCACCCTGCACCAACCGATCCTTCACAAGTTTCGGTCCCAGAGTCACAACCGCCCGAAAATCGTTTGGAAGTTTGAGGTCGGTTCCACGTGTATGGGCATCGTCGAGGTAAACGGCACAAAGATCCAGTTTCTGGTTGTACTGTGACGACACGAAGCTCTCGATGTGCTGGTCTCGGGACATGACAACGAGTTCATCGACATCGCTGAAGAAGACGACTGCATAGATCTCTGGCACCAGAGAAAGCCACCTGGAGACGAGCTCAATGTTCTGCATATCTAGCATCTGGGCACCAACGTCTAAGAGGACTCGGATGGGTGGAGATTGACTGACGAGGAGATCCAAGAAATCGCTTCCTGTTGGGCTTTGTCCATTGCTACCCTGTAAGCAACAATACCTGTCGTTCTCGGGTTGGAGGAGGATGCTAAGAACCTTTGCATTTGTAGCAAGTTGGCCGAATGGATCTTGATCCCCGGCGCCGGTTATATTCTGTTGTTCAATGGAGGTCGGGAGTAGATAACGATTGTCATTCGTTCCGCTGAAGCCTGTTGTGACTCGATCTTTGATTTCTGCCAAGTCCCACGACGATGTAGAGAGCTTCTTGGGAAATTGTTTGGCGTAACGAGGAAATACAACATTCGATAGGTAGAAGTCGATTACGGCCTTGTTCTTTCGAAAAAGAGGTTCCAGTATCGATTTGCGCTGATGATGGTCATCTAGATTCACGCCCTTGATGTCACGGAATGCGAGGGGGATCTGACTCTGACCGGAAACCCAGTGCTAAAGGTTGCGATAACGGTTAGGAAATGGTCAGTCTAATACTAGTTATAGAAACTTACATTGTACGCCAGCGAAGGGTCGTCAAGCTTGAACAAGAGTTCAAAACATTCGTCTAACTGTATGGCGCTGAGACCGCCGTAATAATAACTCAGGCACGTCAGTGCAAGCGCGACATCAGGATGGCCGAAGTCAGCTCTGAGCGAAGGGAGGTCCTTCGCACGGTATGGAACAGCAAGTAGGGTACGGGTTGGATCGAGGCCATAGTCCACTCGCCACCGTTTCTCCTGAAGAACAAAACGGAGCAGTCCATGACCAAGAAGCCCACGGCAGAGCAAGAGATGTTTCCATAGAGTGCTTCCATGTAGGAAGGAACGAAGGGACTCTAGAGCAGTCGCACTACCAGTGGTGCATCTCAAGAAATCTGACGCAGCTAGGTGACTTCGTGAGGGGAGCAGCTTGAACCGCTCACTTAACAGGACCTCGGTAGTCACGGAGTTGATCAAAGCCTCCCCAGCTTCGACGTCAAGAATTCTTATGATAGGGCAGCCATATTCTCCCTCCTGTTGAACTTCCAGCCCATTTCGATACATTGGTTGTAAAATATTTGCATGCTTTTGGGCGTAGCCAATGAGTTCCTGGATGACGGCCCAGCGATCTGGATGATTATCCATAGCCTCCTGAAGTCCACTTGTATAGACCAGTTGATAAGTGACTCTTAGGATCTCGTCACTCTCGTCCAATACGTCCCTCGATATTGATGATAGCCATCGGTAGGACTCCAGAAGAGATTTAGCGGCTTCTACGCGAGTCCCTGTGGCTATATCGACTCCCATTAGTCTGAAAGAGAGGATGTGCTCCGGTTGTACCAGCAGAATTCCTCTTTCGCGTACACATAACTCATAAAGCTGTCGTAGGAGGTCCAAATGTGCTGAATCGGGCTGAAAGTCCCGGGAGAATGGCATGTAGAAGACTCGTCGTTTAGCTAGACCACTGAGTCTGCGCACAAGAAGGACAAATGTCTGGTTAACCAGTGGCTTCAGCGTGACAACTCGCACCAGACTCCGGCCGTCTGCAAGCGTGGATGCGACCAGTGGAACGATGACTGCTGATTTTCCTTCGCCCATGTTCAGTTGAGTCAAAGAGTTCTTTTCCGAATGCGGTGTAATCATCTCTTGCGCAACGCGGCTCTGCACAGGACGTACTGTGAAATTTGAGTCGATCTTCAATGTGTGAGTTTCAGTAAGATTTTACCACCATGTAACAAAAACTCACCTGAATGAGAAGCCATTCAGGGTCACAAAAAGAAACATCGGCCTCGTATTCCGTGTTTTCGAGTTCTTTGGAAAGGTCCTCCTCGCGATCACCATGCTTGAAGTGAAGTGCACGGCGAGACCGTTGAAGCTGCACCAGCCTTTGAGCCAGTGTGACCATTACAGTTTCCCAAGCAGGCGGCATCGTGGCGCCCAGCTTGTCCTTTGAAAGGAGGTTGAGGAGTGCTCTAACCGTCGGGATGGGCCACTGGCCCGCCTGATAGACCGCTACCTCCAGAAGAGTATTTGGGGACAACGCCATCCTTATCGACTTAAGAACGTCATTGAATTGGCGCCGCCGCCACTCATAGTCCGTCATCAAGAGGGAGGCGGAATCTGGGCGGACACGCCCTACTCCTGAGGTAGAACGTATCTCAATTCCCCGAGACTCATGGCTCTCGAGGCTCTGCTTCAGTGCATCTCCATAGTGTCGATGAAGTGTTCGTGGGCCTTGCCTGAACTGTTCCACAATAGAGGTCAGTCTTGAAGCTTGGGTGATGGATGCAGGAATCACGAATGTGTCGGCTCCTGCTTCGGCAGGCGCTACGTAGTGTGAGTGTGAGAATGACACAGCAGGTGGCTCGCGGTGGAGGAAAAGGTCTTCCAATGTCGCAGGGAGGTGTCGCGGGTGGGGCTGCAAATCCACAGGAAACAAAGGAGTATGATAAGGCTGCATTGTTGCCGGGATCGGGCTAGATAAGGACACATGCACTCCATCCAAGACAGATTGAACCCGGTCAACAAAATCTCGAAGGTTCATGTTGTTGTACCATCTGAGGAAGAGCTGGGACATTTTGAAGGCCAAATTTGAAGACCTTAAATCGAGCAGATTGAAGCCCGATTTAAGTGGAAGGGAAGGGACTTTGCAGGGCCAATGCGTTGTTAGAATGTCAGCCACCCCCTCAGTCTGCTTACGGATGGTAGGCTCCCAATATGCTTTACAGCGACTGGCATATTGATGATCATTCTCGCGAAAATTCCTTGTTGGCTCACCCTTGGGTTGGAGTGAATAATCCTGCAGAAGACTGACTAAGGCTCCTCTTTCAGGCTTGACACCAACGTCGAGATCATATTCGTTTGGTGGAGGAAGACTAATTGAGCGGAACTCGGGACAACGCGCGAATGAGAGAAATGTCGGTATAAGGCGCTTGATTTGGCCATCCGCCGAAGATGTATACGCCATTGTCGAAAGAGTGAATACCACCCTACATATCGATGTCGCGGATGATTGTCCTTGACTGAAGCATCTGTATAGGGGAAGGAAGAGATCGGCAAGATGTGGGGAAATGAACCTGCGATACCAGTCTTTGTTGAGGTCCTGAGCTGTGTCATCGGCTTTCAGAACTTGAATGACTTTGAGAAGATCCCATAGATCCGGCACAGTGTCTATGGGAGGAGTGGTATCATATGCAAAAGCTGAAACATTAGCAATGAGCAAGGTGGTTTCCTTAGGCTTTCCATGGCGCCGAGATATCCCGGGATCTTCTGAAGAGGGATATGCGACATCAGCGAGGAGGGAAATATACTTCTCCGGGGAAGCGTAGAGACCTGGCGTGCGTGAGTCGAGGCGAGCCAACAGGTGGGGGTCAGCTCGATCGACTAGATGTTCAGTTGGAGAACCGTTAATTAGACTCAGCTGCTGGTGGAATAAAAGGATTTTATCCACCAGGGGTGCAAATGCCCAGTGCTGCGCCAACGGCCCAATCTTTGACCAGCGAGTAGTGTTCATCGCCTTTAGATGCTCCGGGTACCACTTCATAGACGGAGTAAGCCTGGCGATATCGTATAGAAATTTGGTTTCCACCAGGGTCAAGTCTTGAAATGAGAAGTATCTCGCCGATTCCAGTTGGCAGAGAGCCTCTTCCGTGCCTGTGCGGCCCGTAAGATCATCTGAGAGCGGAAACGATGTGCATGCATGGAGGTAAGTCTTGTAGATGTCGCTCATCAGAGTCGTGCCCATCAATCGTTCCAGGCTGGTGTCAACTTCATACAAAAAGTACTTTTGCGACGGCCCATCACCAAGCAAAATCTGAACTTCGCTGTGGTGGAAGCGGCCAGCATGGAAACTGACGCTGCCGAACGGAATGATAACACGGCGAGAACCCGGAGCTGCTACCCTCGTTGTTCGGAGGGACTTTGCTCGAAGGACAAGCTGGTTGGTGAGACCAAACATGGTACCGCTGGACTGGTGTAGATCCACCACCATGTCGCGAATGGTGGAACACTCCAAATCTCTGTTGTCGTTGACAAAAAAGACCAACTTGAAGCGGGGTAATCTGATAGACAGAGTACCTTCAGTGTCCAGGGTGATATGTACGTGACCGGCGACTTCGAGCGGCTTCAGACGCTTAGAAATCGTGTCGAACGTTTTGCTTCGAATATCCACCATTACCAGGCCGCCTGCCTTCATCTTCCCACCACCTATCCTTGGAGCGAAGTCGAGCTCCCAGTTGACTTTGGAAGGCTTCCAAACGGATTCAAGTGGATGTAAAGTAAGGTGCGCGGTATCTGAGGCTGGAGATAGACGTAACCAATGCGCATATTCATCTATCAAGGAAAGGGGTAAATCTCGTGCGGATTCTTCGCCAAATACCGTATGAGGGACTAGCTCATAAATGTCGGCCCCTACTTTTCCTTGGATGATCAGATTTCCACCAGGGTCGGGGAGCTGGAAGTGAAGCTATAAGGAGCAGCACCGTAAGGCTCAATCATAGTTGAAGAGAGGGTTAACGTACGTAGAAATCGGGTGCGAAGATCGGATTCTGACTGGCAAAGTGCATGGTGGGTAGTGTCGATGGAACAACTTCCAGTATCCTCTAGGACTTTTGGTCAAGATACATAATATATCAGTTGATCAAAGTGACTTACATTCTTCAGGAGACGAACGTATGTTGGATGGCTCACAATTGAGGATGGAAGGCGCCCAAGGGGTTTTCCATTGATGAGAAGGGTGCCATCCACAAGGTTGTAATGAATGGTAGCATTAGAGTTCGTGGGTACATCGGAGATTGTAGATGTGAGCCAACGCTCATTTGGGGTATTCAATTGCTTCCAGTCCGATCCTCGTTGATAGTCTGACCAAATTGCAAGTACAGAGTTATCGAAGCCTGTCCTATTGGCTTCAATTCTTGCCCAAAGAGCTGGTGCCAATCGCTGAGATAGCCTTCTATCGCGTGCCAGAATGAGGCCCAGTTCGAATGGTACGCCACCTGGAGGAGTATTATTCTGAATATGGATTGCACATTGGACACAAACGCTGATATCTTCGTCAAGATCCATCAGGCGGCCGAGATAGGGAGGATCAACATCATAAGTAGTGCGACAGGTCGCAGCCGCCATACACATACGCTGCCGCATGAGAGCGGACAGGGCCTCATCGTTCGTGGGCTTTGAACCCTGACTAAGGCGAACCACCCACGAGAAGGCAATCATTCTAGCGGTCCGAAGGGTCGAACAAGCACGGGTGATCACTTCTTCATTCAAGGAAGACGCAAGTAGACGAGTGGTGAGGATGGTGAGTGTCTGCAGCGTGTTTGTGTGATGCCAGTTGCTCTCAACGCTGGAAAGCATGTCATCAATTTCGGATAGCAGAGCCAGGCCAAAGTCGGGTCTTTTGAGGACAGTGTGCCACTCTAGTTCCTCTTCTGCAACGTCGACACTCCCTGTCTGAAGAGCGGCCTGCGTAACGAGGAGATGAACTTCAAATCGATCAAAGGAAAGGGTTCCAGCTCGAAGTTCTCGAAGGATGTTGAGCCATTGCACCATAGGTCCGCTGCGCAGTCCCCCGAACACAATGTGCTCGTGGATGCTGAGCTCTGGCCGCACCTCCGCCTGGTCTGCTAAAGGTTGGTTGGCTGAATGTGTTGTTCCATCCATTGCGTATTGCAGGGAATAATATGGACTTGTAGCAGGTAGCCTAAACCTGCAAAGCTCCGCGACGGAGCAGTCTGAAAAGGACCATGCGCCGGCCCATCGCTTCAGTTTTGTATCAAACAGCCTATATGATATCCCATTGTTGACAAGAATGCTTGAAAGGTCGCTGGCAACATTGGCGACCTTCTGAATAGAATAGTGTGACTTGATGAACGGTTTGGTTGGCGATGCAAACGTTACGCGTGTTTGCCTTCTACAGTGGCTTCTCAAGTCGAGGTACTTCGCAAGCTCAATTTCCGCCTTCGGGGATGTTCCATTGATCGGAAGGTTTGGGCGACAGAAATCGTAGAGAATGGAGTACGTGGTCGTCCTCCAGGATTGGAATACAGGGGGGCATTGTAATTCAAAAACAGCGGCCTGGGCATAGAATTGGTCTTGGGGAAGGGGCCATTCGTGGACGTCGATTTTCATCTTGGACGCTTTGCGTGTTAGCGAGCATTTTCGGCATGGATAACCAAACCTATGGTCGTGCGCCATCGATTGCGCCTCATTAACGAGCGTGGTATGCTTCTCTTTCAAGCGGGCAAACTCCTCCCGCTTCTGATTGCGTTGAGTTTTTGCTTTGGCCTCAATCTCCCTTTTCAACTCTTGGAGCGGGTTTGAACTGCAAAAGTACCGGATCGCGAAAGACGATGACGTTAATCTTTCACTGAAAACGGAACCTTGACATGTACAACGATGTCGCATGCGAAGGTATTTTCGGAGGCGAGTGACAGCTTCAAGTTGATTGAACTTCCGCAATAAAAGTGGGTTTAAAATTGTTTCTGGGACTTCAGGGGAGTAATCAGCCAACGCAGGATGTTGGCTGACCGCCAACCGATCGAGTGCCGACCACAGCAAAAAAACAGTCAAGAGCATCAAAGATTGATCCTCTGGGTTGTCTTTATACTGTGATCGTGCTGACGTGGCGTAAATAATGATGGAGTCTCCCAAATTAATACACGCCGATGAACTATCCCTATGTTTGTCGACCCATGCCTCGAGACCATCGACAGAAAACTGCTCCACGTCTGCAAGCGCAACAAACGGGTCGGAGGAGATGGCCATAGATAGGGCTGTTGGTTGAAGGAGATTTTTAGCTTTCAGGCGCCGAGCCTCTGTCGGCTCGAATGAGGGTCTGGCGAGAGCAGTAGTATGGTGCTGCAAACGGGAAGAAATGTATTCTTTCGAGGATAGTAGAGAAATGACCGTGTCCCGGGTGACATCGAGGGTTTCGGGATCCCAAGGAGGTGAGAGGGCTTGTCGAGTTCGGATGTCGTTCCATCTCGCCTCCACGATCTCCTTTGCTTTGCAGATTGCTCTGGTAGCATGACCGACGAGGGCGTCCGATGCTGCATCAGAGAGTTTCCTGAGCCTGCGCACGATCTTATTCTGGATGCAAACGAGGACGTCTGTGGAAAATTCACAGCAGTCATCTCCTGATAGCACTATATCGGCGAGTAGGAAGATCATAAATGATTTATACTCTGTCTGGCCATTAGCGCTCCCACGTCGAAGAGTTGTTTGGAGAGCAACACGAATAATCAGCCACAGCGGCGACCTCCGCCAGGGTGCATATGCCCTGTCCCACATGATCTCGTTGCGGACTCGTTTTTGTACCCTGTCAATGTCCGCAGGCTCGCTGCCTGGACATCCATGAATGATGGATGTGAGCAGTTGGGTGATATAGTGTGGGTCTGCTGTATCCCGGGCTTCGAAAACCATCGAACCCGCTTTCTTGGTGGTGGCTGCAGATTCAACATCGACGAAGTCCATGGCTGCGAGGAATGATGCGAGTTCCGCTCCAAAGGCAGTCGATGTTGTTGTATCTGCGACTTTGTGGGCAGGACCTGGGAAGCTACGGACAAGTCGCCCGGTTGGTGCCATAATTTGTTCGTTGGGAGGATCGACCTCGAAAGACTCGTATATAACGGCAGCATCCAGTCGTCGAACGAAAACGCAAGCGTTTTGAGCTCGCACAGGTATCACGAGCGACTCTGAAAAGCCATTGAGTGTTGGGGGCAAAAGAGTTATATAGAGCGTAGGCTTTACCTCCTCCGGTCAGTTGCGCAATCAGGCCTTGTAGCTCTCTTTCATCGAGAGAGGGAGATATGCACAGCGACATTAAATTCACTAGCATGCGTACGATCGGGCCCCAACATAGGGGGTCGGGCGACAACGAAGCCGAAAACAGTTGTGCATTCCGGATAACGAGATCACAAACCGAAAGATCGTTATCGATTGAGGCATCGTCCGACTGAGGTAGCTTTGGCGGTAAGAATATGTGATTGACCAGGTAGTCAAACGGGCGTTGAGCCTGGCTCCCCATCTCTGAATGGGACGATCGGTGCAGATACTTCAAGGAAGAGTCAGTAACAAGTCAACAGTATCAAGACCAGGAGTTGGCTATACCTTGAGTCGAGTGCTGCGGTCAAAGCCAGAGTGGTGCACTATGGTCCTGGACAACCAAGATAAGAGACTCAAGACCGCGTGACAGCCACCATTCCATAAAGACTTCTGATTTGGCGCTAAAGCAACTTGTTGCATGTGAACTTCGAAAATGCTCATTTGCGGTCTGAGTGAGAACCAGAGATAACGAGCGCACACCAGCCCTCAGCCCAATGCTACTGTCAAATCTATGAATTCTTCATTGCAAAAATGGCCGTTCTGTATATGCTACAGCGCTGAGCGACGAGCGTCCAACTTGAACGTACGAGGCCGTGTGGGTCCTGTGGGATTTTTCATCGAACCGTTGGAAGACATTTGTGGGAGAGAAGCAGTAGGAGTCATCAAAATCTCTCACGGTCAATCTCTTGATTTTGTTTGCTTATTCACTCGGCAGACAGTACTCAGTTTAAAACAATATCAGTTTGCTAATCCAGTGTCGAGGGATGCGTGAGTAGGAAGATGTGGACATCATGATTATACCCTGATGCTCTTTAAATAAACATGATATCTTCCTACGTAACGTCTAATTTTCGACTTCAAGGCAAGTCGAAAAAGTTAAAACTTCCCAATCATTACGACCTCCGTCCATCCACTTCAGCGCTTGGGTAGCGTGTTCAGAGATGCCGCGAAGCATTTCTGTCCCTGAGTGGCACTGAGTGGGCATGTCTTCATGATCCTGTTCAGCATGATGCTCAGAACGTCGCTGCCGTTATCGGGGAGGATAATGATGTTCGTGGGCTCGACAAGGAGCACAGCTCATGAAATCAGCGACCTTACTAGAAGACAGGAAGGCATCATCAGTAACTCAACCTCGAAAAAATGTACTATAAGTTGCACCTACCACAATTTGCTCAACAGCAAAGCGGGCTCAAACTGCGCATGCTCTGTTCATTTATCCCTCTCTAGCAGGGGAGGCACTTCAAACATCGTCCAACTTGAGGCATTGTTCCACAAGCAAGGCGGAGGCTGTACTGGAGGTACTCATACGGGACGCGACCATTCTCAGGGAGAGCTTTCAATCCTCAGCGGTTATCCGATAGAAATGTTACAGGAAAGAATGACGAAGCTTCGGAGCCTAGGAACCTTTCAGAAATTACGAGCTCCAATATCATCGTGACATACTCGTCCAGTTCACAGATTTGTCACTAGGAGGTCACCAATGCGTGCAAGTGCTGGCCAAAGGTACATGGTTAATATAGGCGATGTCGTGGACCTAGAGCTGGCATTCATAATAAGGTGAGAAAGGAAGAGGAGAGAACGAACGCACAAATAGGACTAGCGCCCCGCTGGAGGTTATGCTTGCCCAACTACCCTCGCGTCCGCCAGGAGAAAAACGAGGCTACTCTAAATGATGGCCTCTTCATGTAGATTGTCCTTGCTCGCACTGTCTCCTCCTGCCGTTATATACCCCTCGACCTGGTGTAGACATGAATTGAACATGATTTTGAACGTCCACGGTGCGAGAAAAATATCGAGGAAAGATATCTCAAGGCTTACGTATCTTGGTAGCGGAACTCTGGTATTGTAAGAGGCATGAGCCTTGAGGCCACTGGAGCCAAGCCGGATGAGCCAAGTGGCTGGGACCTTCATGGCTGCTTCCACAGCAATGGCTGATTGTATTGCGTCATAATTGCGAGCATCGCTCCGCAGATCGTATTTGGGGTCCAGTCGTTTTACAGGTGAAGAATTTGGAAGAAAGACGATTTGAGATTTAGGCGTGATGGTAGCAGACGAAGAAGATTCACACTCAGCAAGGAAAACTACGGTAATCAATGTTGAATTTACTCAGATATACGACATACTACGTGCTGCACTAAATGTCAATGGCGTTCATGCGAAGTCCTGCGTGCCCAACGGTTTCACGTTCAAAAATTTTCCCATGTGAGTCGGCGCATACCCCATACCCTTCCTTCGCAAACTGAACAACTCCTTCAAGAAAATCACCGGGCTCACATCCATCTGACACTGCTCTTTCATTAATCCTGTCCGGTTTTCTGGCTTGACGAACCCGTCGCTATCCCACATAAGCACTCCATGCTCACTCCCGCCGAGTCCTAGCAGCCTGCACAGTCGCTGGGACGCCTCGAAATCCCTTAGGTAGAGCTGTCCCGCCCATAGGTTGAGCTGCATCATCGGATCGGGGATGAACACCAGGGGGTCTGAGGATGTGAGCAGTGGGGGTATAGAGAAGAATCTAAGGTCCTCCGTGGTCATCATACTCTTGTTGACGCGAGGGGTGTATACATGGAGATGGACGTGCTTGCTGTTCCAGATCAGGGTGAGTAGCTCATTGGCTTCGAATGGGCTGATGACGATAAGTACATGGTGCTGAGGCACAGATAGGATCCAATTTACAGGACGAAGGAAGTCGCCAGTCGAGGCTCCGTCTCCGATTGTCGTGGCAAAATCCTGAGTTGAGAAGAGCGCAGTGGACCACTTGTGCTTCGTTCCAAGGGGCGAGAACAGTGGTATGAATGGGGATGCATCATGGTTGAAGTCGCCAGACCGAACGAGCGCTTTGAGGGCATTATGGAGACTCGACAATGCAGGTTTAACCTTGGGCGGGAGTTCACGCTGGCGTTCCCGTTCCGCCTCTTGCGCTACTTGTCTCTCTTGCTCCTCGTCGGTCTTGGGATCACCTAAGTCTGTAACACCCAAATGATCTAGACGTTCCTTGAGATGGGGGAGCTGGAAAGCGGCGTGGTGGGACGTGGCTTGACGGTTTGGCTGCTCTTCGTACATCTCCTCCAGTGTGCGTGCGTCAGGTTCCTCCCAGACCGAACGAAGAGTCTGAAGTGCGTCGGGAGCAGTTGGATCGCTTTCGTGCTGGGTCCAGGCATCGTTCCGGTGTTTGTATTCGACACCTTGTTGGGCCCAGTGTGGAAGATAGTGCCGGATATGTTCACAGGTCTGCGACATTGACCAACGCAAGATATCTGCCGAGCTGATTTGTGCCGACGTCTGAAGCGGAGACAATCCGCATCCGCGGATGCTCCTGTCTACCTCCAACGGAGCGAAGAATATGACAGATTGTCCCCGGCCTAACTTGCGCATTCGCATGCACCCTGATTTCGAACGTCAGTTAGATAATACAATTGTATGGTTAAGACAAAATCTCACCCTGCACCAATCGATCCTTCACTAGTTTCGGTCCCAGAGTAACAACTGCACGGAAATTGTTGGGAAGTTTGAGGTCCGTTCCACGTGTATGGGCATCGTCAAGATAGACAGCACACAGATCCAGTTTCTGACTGTATGGCGACGAGTCAAAACCCTCGACATGTTGGTCTCGGGACATGACGACAAGTTCATCGGCATTATTAAAGAAGACGATTGCCTGGATCTCCCGCACGAGAGACAGCCATTTGGATACCAGCTCGATGTTCTGCATATCCAGCATCTGAGCTCCGACGTCCAGGAGAACTCGGACAGGTGGCGTTTGCTGAACCAGCTGATCTAGAAAATCGCTCCCAGTAGGGTTCTGCACATCACCACTACCCCGAATGCAACGATAGTTGTCGTTCTCGGCCTGGAGAAGGATGCCGAGAACCTTCGCGTTGGTGGCGAGTTGGCCGAACGGATCGTCTGCACCGGCGGCGGTCGTGTCGTCTTGCTTGATAGAAGTAGGGAGCAAGTACCGATTGTCGTTCGTTCCGCTGAAGCCTGTGGTAACTTGGCTTTTGACTTCGGCCAAGTCCCATGACGACGTAGACAGCTTGTGGGGAAATTGTTTGGCGTATTTCGGGAAGACGACGTTCGACAGGTAGAAATCAACAACAGCCTTGTTCTTGCGAAAGAGGGGTCCAAGCACTGATTTGCGCTGATGACGATCATCCAGATTGACGCCTTCAATATCGGGAAATGAGACACTCTGGCTATAGCCAGTAACCCATTGCTGTGGAACATCATGCTTTAGTTGAGAGTTGGACAGTAATTAGTATGCTCACATTGTATTGCATTGGAGGGTCGTCGAGTTTGAACAACAGCTCAAAGCATTTGTCCAACTGATCCTCGCTAAGTCCGCCATAGTAGTAGCTCAGACATGTGAGCGTGAGTGCAACATCGGGATGACCGAAATCAGCCCTTAACGAGGGAAGATCCTTAGCACGGTATGGCACCGCGAGTAGAGTACGAGTAGGATCAAGGCCATAGTCCACTCGCCACCGTTTCTCTTGAAGGACAAAGTGTAGGAGTCCATGTCCAAGAAGACCGCGATAGAGTAAGAGATGCTTCCATATACTTGCGTCGCGCAGGAAGGTACGAAGGGTTTTCAGAGCATGGGTACTTCCACGATGGCATCTCACGAAGTCTGACGCAGCTGGACGAATGTGCGGCGGAAGGCGGTGGAATCTGTCGCTTGAGAGAACTTCAGTGACCACTGAATCAATCAAAGCCTCCCCGGCCTCGACATCAAGAATCCTGACAATAGGACACGCGATCTCTCCGTCCTTATGAACTTCCAGTCCAAGTGGATACATACGACGAAGGAGCTCTGCATGCTTCTGGACGTGACCGATGAGTTCTTGGATGATGTCCCACCGATCCGGGTGGCTGTCCATAGGTTTCTGGAGTCCACTAGTGTAGACCAATTGATATGTGACTCTCAAAATTTCGTCGCTCTCATCCAAGATGTCCCTTGAGATGGATGATAGCCAACGGTGGGATCTGATCAAAACCTTCGCAGCCTCTGTATGGCGCCCAGCCGCCAAGTCGACACCCATGAGCCTGAAGGAGAGAATGTGCTCTGGCTGGATGAGGAGAATTCCTCTTTCGCGTACGCACATCTCGTATAATGATTGTAGTTGTCCCAGATGTGACACCTGGAAATCTCGAGAGAATGGAAGGTAGAAGACACGGTGATTGGCAAGACCGCTGATCCTGCGCACAAGAAGGCTGAACATCTGATTGACGAGGGATTTGAGCGCAACGACGCGCACCAGTCTCTGGCCATCTGCAAGCTCTGAGGAGACCAGTGGAACAATGACCGCCGACTTTCCCTCCCCCATATTCAGTTGTGTCAACGAATTTTGTTCAGAACGGGGCGTAATCATCTCCTGTGCAACACGACTCTGTACAGGACGAACCATGAAATCTGAGTCAATCTTCCAGCTAGTGATCAGCCAGGGCTGCAATGTCACAAGATCGGGATAGGGCACTAACCTGAATGAGTAACCACTCGGGACATTGACCGTTGAAGGAGACATCAGTTTCGTACTCCACGTTATTAAGCTCCTTGGCAAGGTCATCCTCGCGGCCAAAAATCTTGAAACACAATGCGCGGCGCGAGCGCTGAAGCTTCACCAGTCCTTGTGCTAGTGCGATGACTGTGGTCGTCCAAGCCAGCGGCGACCCTCCTCCCAGCTTTTCCTTTGAGAGGAGACTGAGCAGCGAGGTATTCGTCGGGATTGGCCACTGGCCTGCTAGCGATTCGGCTATCTCTAACGAGGTCTTAGGTAACAGTGACACCACGATCGAATCTCGGATGATTCTGAATTCACGGCGACGTAACTCGTAATCATTCTCTAAGAGAAATTCGGAGCTCGCAGAAATAATCTGGCCCTGAGAAGAAGCCAGGTGAAGATGGCTGGTTTGGCTTCTTTCCAACGCAAGACCATAGGTTCGGTGAAGTGGTTCCGGGCTCTGCCTGAATTGTTGTATGAGAGAATCTAGCCTGAAAGCGGCAGCAGCATCTGTGGGAGGCGCAGCAATAGGGGAGTGCCTTGTGAGAGGCAACGAAGGGACCAAAGTTTGAGTAATTCGTGGAGGGTAACGAAGCAAGAGGTCCTGTAACGTAGGCGCATGGCGTCGCTGGCATGTTAAAGCCCCACAGGGAACAGAAGCGGTATGATGGGCATCCATAGTTGACGGAATGGAGGTGGACAGAAATACGTGAGTCCTAGTCAAGACTGTTTGAACATGATCAACGAATTGCCGGAAGTTCATATTGTTGAACCACCCAGTAAAGAGCTCTGATATTTCGACTTCGAGGCTCGTGGATGACAAGTCCAGCACTTTGAACCGGGAAGAGGGTGAGGGCATGGCTGGTACCCGGCATGGCCACTGTCGTGTTAAATGATTGGTGGTTTCCTCGACCTCTTGGGAGGTTATGATGGTCCAATATTTGTCACGGCGAGTATCATATTCGCGGTCATTTTCATCACTATATCTTTTGGGACTATCCTCGGGAGGTGTCAATCTGTGTCTCATGAGGGTGTTGATCAGGGTTTCTCTACCCGGGCAGATACCAGAGCCAAGGTCAAATCCTGGTGGCGAAGGCGGGTCAATGGTGCGGAACTCCCATTGGCGGGAGAACGAGATGAACGTTGGCACAAGTAGCTTAATTTGTTCATCATTGTTTGATGCATACACCAACGTCGAAAGGGTAAATGCCATCCTACAGCTGGCTATGTCTGATGGATGCTCTTGCCTGAAGAATTTGTACAGGGATAGGAAGAGATCTGTAAGATTGGGGTAAAGCAACATCTGATATGAACTCAGGATGTTGGGCTCGTCGTTTTTCAGCACACGAACGGTTACGAGCAACTCCCACAGATCGAGTACAGTGTCCAATGGAGCTGCACCGCAATGCGCAAACGCTGAGATGTCGGCCGGAAGCGAGCTGGAACCGCGCGAAGTCCGGGAGTTCAGAGGTGAAGGATAACTCATATCAGAATGTGGAAGGGGAGGCTTGTTCCCCAAAGCATAGAGGCCTGACGTGCGAGAGTCAAGGCGAGCCAAAAGACGTGAATCTGCCTGTTCAATGCGACTTGAGTTATTTGTTGCTATCCCAATAGCATTGAGCTGCTGTTGAAACCGAAGGATTTCATCCACTCGAGATGCAAAAGCCCAGTGCTGTGCTAATGGCCCCAGCTTATTCCACTCAAGCGATAGCATTACACGTAAATTCTCCGGATACCAGTTCATGGAAGGAGTGAGCTTTGCGATATCCTGCAAAAGGTTTGTCTCCTCCGAGGTCAGATCTTGGAACGAGAAGAACCTCGCCGATTCCAACTGGCGGAGCGCCTCTTCTGTGCCTGTGTGGGCCATAAGTTCATCCGGAAGCGGGAACGATGTGCAGGCATGGAGGTAAGTCTTGTAGATATCGCTCAGCAGTGTTGTGCCCGTCAGTCTTCCCAATGTGGTGTCAACCTCATACACGAAGTATTTTTGTGGTCGATCATGGAGGGAAACCCGGACTTGAATGTGGTGGAAGCGGCTATCCTGGAAGCTGACTTTCCCGAACGGAATGATAACACGGCGGGAACCTGGAGCCGCTATCCTCGTTGTTCGGAGGGACTTGCCTCGAAGGATAAGCTGGTTAGTGAGACCAAACATGGTGCCGCTGGACTGATGGAGATCCACCACCATGTCACGAATAGTGGAGCACTCCAAATCTCTGTTTTCGTTGACGAAAAAGGCCAGCTTGAAGCGGGGTAGCCTGATTAACAGAGTGGCATCGGTGTCCAGCGTGACATGTATATGGTGGGGGGATTCGAGTGGCTTCAAACGCTCTGAAATCATACCAAAAGTTTTGCTTCGAATATCCACCATTTCAACGCCGCCCGCCTTCAAGGTCCCACCATCTATCCCTAGAGTGAAGTCAAGTTGCCAGTTGCCATTGGAAGGTTTCCAGACGGATTCGAGGGGATGGAAGGTAAGGTGCCCAAAATCCGACGCTGGCAATAGACGAAGCCAATGTGCATACCCATCTATCAAGGAGAGGGGAAAATCTCCTCCGGAGGCACGACCAAACACCGTATCAGGGACAAGCTCGTAGATATCGGCCCCTTCTTTTCCTTGAATAATCAAGTTCTCGCCTGGGCCAGGCAGTTGGAAGTGAAGCTAGAAAGAGTAACATCGTAAGGCTAGATTTTGAGAGAATGAAAACACTATGGTAACGTACATAAAAATTGGACGCGAAGATTGAGTTTCGAGTGGAAAAATGCATGGTGGGTAGTGTTGATGGCACAACATCAAGTATTTTCTAAGTATCATAGGTTAGCATTTACCTGTGGCATAAAGAGGAGTGTCGGACACGTACTTGTCCTAAGAGACGAATATATGTCCGGTGCTGAACAATTGAAGAAGGCAGCCGTCCGAGGGGCTTTCCGTCGATCAAGAGAGTGCCATCCATGAGATTGTAATGGACAGTTGATTGGGTGGCTGTGGTCAAGTCAGAGATTCTAGATGTCAGCCAACGCTCGTTTGGGGCATCGGACTGCATCCAACCTGATCCCACTTGATAGTCGGACCAGATGGCAAGTATCGAATTGTCCAGGCCAGCCCTGCTTGACTGAATCATTGATAATACGGCCGGTGCGAGATCTTGGGATATCCTTCTATCACGGGCCAAGAATACGCTGAGTTCCATGGGTATCTTACTTGAGGGAGCATTGTCTTGAATCTGGATAGCGCACTGGATGAATATCTTAACATCGTCATCGCTCACAAGTAGACGGCTGAGGTAACGAGGATCAACATCATATGCAGTACGGCATGTGGTTGCTGCCACACACACACGTTGTCGTAGAAGAGTGATTGTAGCCTCATCGTCTGCCTGCTGGAGATCTCGAGTGAGGCTATTTACCCACGTGAACGCGATCTCCTTGGCGGCGCAAAGGATAGAACAAGCACGGGTAATGACATCCTCATCCAAGGAAGCCGCGAGGAGACGAGTAGTGAGTGTGGTGAGCGTCTGCACCGTGTTGGTATGGTGCCAGTTGCTCCTAACGCTAGAAAGCAGGTCGTCGATTTCGGACAGAAGAGTGAGACCAAAGTCGGGTCGTTTGAGGATAGTGTGCCACTGTAGTTCCTCTTCTGCGACGTCGACGCTTCCCGTCTGTATTGCGGCCTGCGTAAGGAGGAGGTGGACTTCGAAGCGATCAAACGATAGGGTGCGGGATCGAAGTTCCCGAAGGATGTTGAGCCACTGCACCATGGGTCCGCTGCGTAGGGCTCCGTACGCCAGATACTCGTGAATGCTGAGCTCGGGTGGAACAGCTGCCTGATCTGCTATTGGTTTGTTGGCGGAATGCGCGGTCCGTTGCATCGCGTACTGCACGGAATGATAAGGGCTCGATGACTCGACTGTGAACATGCATAATTTCTCGATGTCGCAGCCGTCAAACGACTGTGTTGTGACCCATACCTGTTTGTTTGAGTCGAATAGCCTCCAGCATAGACCATTATTGACAAGGATTGAAGAGAGGTCACTAGACACCGATGCGATATATGTGGACGAGTAATGCGAAGACACGAAGGATTTGGTGGACGACCTGTATTGTATGCGGCTTTGATTCTGACAATAAGGTGACAAGCCATTATAGCCGCTCAGCGTGGCTTGTGCTGTGGCTCCCCCAGAGCCGCTAGGGGAGCAAACATCGTAAATGATTGTATATGTGGTTGTCCTCCATGACTGGAAGGCCGGTGGGCATTGCAGTTCGAACACAGTGGCTCGAGCGGAGAGATCGTCTTCAGGGAGCGGCCATTCATGGACACCTATGGATAGCCTAGATGCTTGAGCTTCAAGTGTGCACTTGGTGCAACTCCAACGTCGGAAATAGCCAGACTCCCAACACTCATGGGTTCTGGATCGCGCCGAGCTGAGGAGCCTCTCATACTCCGCTTTCTGACGAGTGAACTCCTGTCGTTTCTGTCGGCGTTCATCTCGAGCTTTAGCTTCTATCTCTTCTTTGAGCTGCTCGAGTCGTCTAGAAGAGTCGAAGAAGCGGATGGCAAAAGAATTGGACGAGAGGGTTTGGTCGAAGACAGAACCGCAGTTGGCATCGCGGTGTCTGGTACGAAGATAGCTGCGCAGGCGGATCAGCGCTGTGATAGAGTTGGACTTTCGCAGCAAAATGGGATCCAAAAGCTGCTCTGGGATCTCCGGGGAATAATCGGCCAGTTCGGGATGCTGAGCGATAGCCACTCGATCAAGGCCTGACCATAGGACGAAGATGGTCAACAGCATGAGAGATTGATCTTCCGGATTGCCTCTGTATTTTGTTTGGGCTGAGGTAGCATAGTGTATGATGCACTCCCCGAAAGCAATGCATGCCGACATGTCGTGGCTGTACTCTTCCACCCAAGCATCCAGACGTTCGGTGGCAAACTGCTCTATATCTCTGAGCGTAAGAAAAGGGTCTCTTGTGAGGGCTGCAGAGACGGTTGATGGCTGGAGGAAGTCGACATCCTCCAATCGGGTAGCCTCCGAGGGCTGGAAGGGGGGATGGTTGAGAGAAGCGATAGGTCGTTGGAGGCGTCGCGTGAGGTAGTCTTTAGAGGAAAGCAAGGATATCTTGCAATCTTCCGTCACATTGAGGGATTCAGGCAACCACTTCGGCGAGGCAGCCTGATGGCTCCTAATGTCTTTCCACCTCGCATCCAATATTTCCTTAGCTTTGCTGATCGCCTGGGTGCCTCTCTCGATCAAGCTTTCTGTCGCTGCGTCCCCAAGCTTGCGAAGCCTGCGGACGATCTTATTCTGCATGCAGACGAGGAGGTCTGTTGCAAGAGAGTGGCAGTCGTTGCTCGAGAGTACTACATCTGCGAGGAGGAAAATCATGAAGGTCTTGTATTCCACCTGTCCTTCGGTACATGCGCGGCGGAGGGTGGTATGGAGCGCAACACGAATGACAAGCCAGAGGGGCGAGCGCCGCCAGGGCTTATTGATACTGGCGTCGTACCACAGGATTTCGTTCCGGACACGCTTCTCAATTCGCTCGACCTCGGCGGGTGCGCTGTCGGGGCACCCGTGGATGATGCCAGAGAGCAGCTCGGTGATGTAGTGCGGGTCTGCAGTGTCTCGGTCCTCGTAGACCTGCGAGCCCGCCTTCGTGGTGGACGGCGCCGAACCCGGGTCAATGAAGTCCATGTCCGCGAGGAATGCCGCGATCTCGGCTTGGAAAGCGGTGGAGGACGCGCTGTGCGTGAGTTCGAATGCAGGCCCAGGGAAACTGCGTAGGAGCCGCCCTTCCGTTGCCATCACACACTTGTTGGGAGGATCGATCTCGAACAACTCGTAGAGAGTCGACTCGCCCAAGCGCCGAGCAAACACGCAGGCGTTCTGTGCTCGCACCGGAATGACTAGGGTTTCTGCAGAGCTCAACGTGAGTTTCGCGAGAGCTACCTAAATGAAGAAACACTCACGTCCTGCTGGCAGTTCGGCCACCAGCTCTTGCAGATTGGTTTTGTCCAAAGACCCCAAGGTGTACACGGATTGAA
>JABCKT010000173.1:0-38209 GCA_018858115.1 Tephrocybe rancida
ATAAGAAATCGGACTTTTTTTGAGCGACATAGTCGGCTTATACAAAAGTAGCGGCCTCTAAGTGAACTGCACCATAGGAGGCCGCCTAATTGAACGTCAGGGACATTTTCGTGGAGTATTTACTCTTGAGCATGTACACTAAAGCTCTGACCCTGTCGGCTTCCAGTTAAAGTGCACTAAAGCTAATTCAGCACTAGCGCGTCATTTTCTTGTTTCAACCTGGAGAACCGAACTAGGCTAATTTAGATTGGTTGCCGTATAGTGCGTCCAGCTTTCCGGCCCGCGACACCCATGCATCCTGCACACACTCGCGCCCACGAGCCGTTGAAATCGCTACCGCACACGATGTGAAGGGCTTATTCCAATGGTCGCCTTAGTCGCTAGGGCATGTTTCGCGCTTCCTTCGTGGGTACCCTCGCAGCACCAGCCGGATTTTAGTCTGATTCTCAGCGTCTTTTTGTGGATCTACCAATCATGTGATCGTCGACCGGCAACTTGGGTGATCAATGAACTTCAACTTCGTGCAATGAACGACCTTCACTCGCTTCATCGTAACCATAGGCCTGGAAATCGCTGCAACTCTCAACTACGTCTGTTACCCCAACGCCATTCGGTTCATTTGCACAGAGCTGAGATGCATCCCAATTTCTTTAGGGCTACCTCGCAATTGCAATCTGCACACTTTCCGATTCCAGCGCGTGTTATCACACGACCCTGCACAGCTTGTCGGCCGTGGCCTTCCTTTGTCTTCTTAAGCAAAGCCATCGCGCTCGCTCTTACGGTCGCCGAACGATGTGTACCACCGCACCGAAGTCCGATCCAGACGTCGGTCGAATCACCCGAGAGTTGGCTCCACAACTCTTTGTGATCGTCTCCCCGAAAATATAAATTACTTATACTTTATACTGATACCATTCGTACATATCGGCCGTTCTTAGTGCGATGCACATATGGCGCCTACGATGTGTACATTATCCATCAAACATGCGCTCAGAGCAAGGCAATATTGTGACATGTTACGGAGGGTCCGCGTCGAATTAGAGGCTTATGCCCATGATCTCTCGGCCTAGAGCTTGTGGTGGAGCTCCTGTCGGATCGAAATCTTCAGGTGACGGGTTGCGAACAGGCAGGCTATCTACGGCACAATCAAGTGTATCTCCCTAGGACCCCCGTTCCCCGTAATAACAATGATCCTCTTTATTAGTGTGAGCGCCCTAGGCGTCAAATACTCGACCAAGCAAGATGTATGTAGTCTTTAAACTTCATCGTCCGGCGTCTACATGATGTTAATATTGCTCCTTGTCTTACTGCCAGATCCGTTACTGATCCTCGTTACTTCCCACAAGATCTTCTCAAATCTACACCCTGCAACAAGTGATCGGTTGATCCTCCCATGTTAACGGGCTTTGATTGCATACCTTGTTCATCGAAATTTTGTTTGTTCCTGGTAGATATAAGCGCCACGCACAGTCCTCTCTTGGTCTCAAACTAATACGCGGATGGCCCCACCTGCGTCCTGCATATTACTGTCTTCTTTTACCAACTAACAGTCTTACACGCTGCCACCACCTCGTTTCGCACTTCAAGTATACCATGATCCGCAACCCTCAGCGGCGCCAGCCATTCATTCGGCATTTCAGGCCGATCACGGACCTCAAGTGAAGCTGTACCCTGTCGAAGAGTGCAGATCTCCTCTCAATCTGCGTTTGTTCCCCACGAATCGTGATTCGACGTGCTGTTGAGGATTTGATGACCGAGAATGGCCACATGGGCCCCATCCAACACCCAACGTCTCCCTGGTCCCAGATGGTCTTCTTCGTCCTAATATGCACAAAGCCACCCCAAGAAGCGCATTCGGCCTCTCGGAATCGCACCCGATTCGCAGAGGTTCTTCGAGCCTCTTTAATTTCCATATCAGTGTTCAGATTAGATTGGCTTCTCTGTCAAACCATTCACCGCCTCCCTTTGACAGGCCGGTTCGAAACGTTTTTTCGGGCCCCAATTTGAGCTGGCTCGGCAGTTCATCTAGGCAATCCTATGCTCGAGGGTGTACGAACTTGAATGAAACGGGTTCCGGGTCGACAGAACCCGTCTAACCATATCCCCCTCCCTCCGACACCAATGTTCCGTGCCTTGGGAAACGCGGAGACTGCGCGCCCTGGTCAACGTAACGCCTCTAATTACCGTTCAGGTACTAGTAGCCGCCAGTCCGCTGACACTGAGCGATCTGAAAGGATATATGGGGTGATAATATGTTTAGCGTGCCTTCAAGCGCTAGTACACTCGCCACACATGTGGTAGCGTTCAGTCTGGCATCTTTGACTTCTGTTCAATCCTAACTGCTTGTGACGCCAGCCTTCCTCCTTGCCCAGGGTACAACCTTCTTAGACGACAATATCCAGTTCTCGCACTATTTGCAATGGGGTGCATCGGGTTGAAGGGAACTCATCTCAGGCTTCCTCTCTTTCCAACACAAGCCGTAGCTGTTTTGAGAAAGGGGATCAAGATGCGCATGCAAACATAGCAGCTTCCATACAACTGGTTGCGGCAAAGTGGAGGAAGGGGGCTCCTTCCGCGTCCCACGAGATTTCGCCATCAATGTGGCACTGGCAGTACCTTTGGGGTGGCGCGCAACATTGAAAATGATGCATGCACCCAGACTTTAGACGATCATCATGCAGATCTGCATGTCGAAAGATGAGGATAGACTTATTTCGCCGAGATCACTAATAAATATATATATAAGGACATAGTGTAGATCTGGAGAGCTTTGGAATCTTCCACCTTATTCCTCGAGAATTCGAAGGAAGCCAGTCGTGTACAGATCCAAGTCTAAGGACCGTCCAAAACTCCGTGAAGGGCTAGAAACTGGCTAGAAGCGCTATTTCACCCAACTCCCCGTCTCCCGATGATCTCCGAACTCCACAAACACTGTCACACGAAGAGCAGCCCTAGAATGAAGAAATGGGAAGTAGTTTGTTTGATATTATAGACAATAAGCGAACTCACGTAGATTGTCAATTTCCTATCTGAATTGCGTTGGAGACAGGACAGCCTGCGATTAGGAACGGGTTTTTCGGCATCATCGGTCCGCCCATCGCAAACATACCCCGACGATAAATATATATTTCACTAGGCCTTTTACTGTAAGCGTCATGCTGCTGAGTCAAGTACTCAAGTCCCTGCTAACAGTTGCCATATCCGAGGCATATCATCTCCCCGGTGCTAGTCGACCACTTGCCAGCACCATCTAGACTATGTCGTCTCGCAATGGATATACGGCAATGACCCCTAAGTTTGCCCAATTCCCTTCCCAACCAACAACGACAGCAAGTTCTCGAAATGACCTGCCATCCGAAACGCCTACCCCTCCCGATGAGGTCGACGATATGGAGCTTAAGATGTCCATGTGGCGTGCTTGCCACCTGAAAGTAGTGGCGATTGTGAAAGGGAACATAGGGTTGCTCTTGATAACAGGAGCACAAATATTTCACTCGTTGATGAATGTGGCTGTAAAGAAGTTAAACGCCATTGACCCTCCTGTGTCAACCTTTGAGGTATGTGCTTCGTAGTGGCCAGGCTTGGAACGCCACCCATGACCTCAATTTAACCTCACAGCTAATCTTTGTTCGGCTGGTACATTGTCATTTGCATGCTTGTTGAATTCCTTCTTTATTAACCTGCTGTTCCAGTTCATAACATATATCTGTTCATTGGCATACATGTACGTCGCAGTTTCTGGACCTCGGTCTTGACCCAGTTCCGATATGGAGACAGGCTTATTGTCAAAGTGCCTGACCCGTGGTTGGGCCCCAAGGGTGTTCGCTTGTTGCTTGCTTTTAGAGGGTTCTCGGGGTATGCGGTACTACTTGCCGGTTACGTATTTCTGACTCTTCCTTAGGTTCTTCGGCGTTTTCGGCATCTACTACTCCTTGCAGTATCTCTCGCTCTCGGACGCGACCGTTTTGACATTCCTGGCACCGCTATGCACCGGCATTGCAGGGTCAGTATTTCTGGGGGAGAAGTATACACTACCTCAAGCTCTCGCAAGCAGTCAGTATATGCGTAACTTGTGCTTTGTCTACCCACTCACCCAGAGTTAGTCTGTAGCCTTGGCGGAGTTGTGCTAATAGCCCGCCCCAGTTTCTTATTCAAGGCTACTACCCCAACCCCAACCAATTCTGTCATCAATGATACCCTGCTTTTTTCGATACCCCGAGATCCGTCGAAGGTAACTCCGGAACAGAGACTGTTCGCGGTTGGGTATGCCAATAACTCATCTCTATGATACATATCTGATTAACAATATATATAGCATTGCCCTGCTTGGTGTCCTCGGAGCGAGTGGTGCATGTAAGCCATCTTCCCATCACATTCAAGCAATGCACACTGAAGCAATTTCAAAGATGTATCCATAACAGCGATAGGAAAGAGAGCGCATCCATTGCACGCGATGATGTCGCTCTCGATACAGAGTATGATCGTTGCCTCTATTGCGTTCGTGGACAACTTGCACCCTACTAACCATGCAATCCCACTCACTTTGGTTCTTTGCCTTAGAATGATTGTCACGAAAACACCCTTCATCATTCCAACCGAAATTCAGTGGCTCGGCATGCTCATTATGATTGGCGTCTTCGGGTTCCTCGCTCAAGTGAATTCTTCCCTTATATCTCATGGCCGAGATACTGAGATCATATCTGTTAGACTCTCCTGACACTGGGACTTCAACGAGAAACAGCAGGACGAGGTAGTATTGCGATGTATACCCAGGTTGGCCAACACATGCCTCTACATATTAAATCTGTGACTAAGATGCCTCGTTTACGCCAGATTGTCTTCGCTGCCATCCTAGAAAGGGTTTTCTTCAAAACAGAGCCCTCCTTCCTTTCCATCATGGGAACCCTCATCATCGTTTCCTCCGCACTCTATATCGCTGTAAGCGCGTCCTCTGTTTTGACTGAATTCTCTTCACCAAGTGAATTAGATCACCAAGCAACCCATTCAGAAGGGGAAAACTAACGTCAGGCTGACTAGTATGCTGGAGGATGCTCTCGAGGAAGGCTTGCTAGACGGCTTGCTCGAAGCTCACGCGGAAGAAGAGAATGCTAAAAACGGGCCTGACTCGGATGAGAGTAGTGTCCCTTTCCCGAGCAAGCTCAAGGGCGACGACCACGACAATGAAGACGTGCTGCCGGCTTCTCAGGGTACTACTCATACAACTAATGGTGCTTCTTGAAAGTCCCCGGAGATGCGGTGGACATTTGGGCAAGGTTTACAGTCTTTCCCCGGCCCTGACATTTCATCACTCCTTGATACGGGCGACGATTTCTTCAGTTTCGTACCCAATTGCTTCGGAGTTTCTCGTAAAATGAAGGTATACTATATATCCTACTGTGGCTCGCCCACATTCCTCGTATGTGCTTGCAATCTCCTTGTGGGAGAACATCCGTCGAGATTTCGAAAAAGATTGAATTTTGAAATTGCTCAAGCACTTAGTCGAGTCCCCGGAGATGCGATGAACATTCAGACAAGATTTTGATACATTCCACCTCATCTCCGAACTCCACACACATTGTCACACGAAGAGCAACACTAGAATGAAGAAATGGGAAGTGGTTTGTCTGATATTATGGACTCGGACAACGAGCGAACTCTCATAGATCAAAAATTTCTTATCTGAATTACGGCGACAGGAGGTCCCGCGATCGGGGAATGGGCTTTTCGGCATTATCGGCCCGCGCTTCGTAAATATACACCGACGGCAAATTTACGTATTGTCGCCGTATTTCATCATTTCTACCCTTTATGCGACATGCTGCTCAAGTGCTCAAGTCATTTCTGGCAGCTACCTTATCCGACCATCTTAGAGAGGCTTCTCGTCTCCCCAGTGCAAGTCGACCACTTGCCAGCACCATCTAGACCATGTCGTGTCGTAATGGATATACAACGACAACCCCTGAGTTTGCCCAATTCCCTTCTCAACCAACAACGACAGCAAGCTCTCGAAATGACCCGCCATCCGAGCCACCTACCCCTCCCGATGAGGTCGACGATATGGAGCCTAAGATGTCCATGTGGCGTGCTTGCCACCTGAAAGCAGTGGCGACCGTGAAAGGGAACATAGGGTTGCTCTTAATAACGGGAGCACAAATGTTTTTCTCATTGATGAATGTGGCTGTAAAGAGATTGAACGCCATTGACCCTCCCGTGACAACCTTTGAGGTATGTGCTTTGTAGTGGCCAGTCCTGGAACGCCACTCATGAACTCAATCTAATCTCACAGCTAATCGTTGTTCGGATGGTACATTGTCATTTGTATGCTTGTCGAATTCCTCCACTATTAACCTGCCGTTCCAGTTCATATCATATATCTGTTCATTGGCATACATGTACGTCGCAGTTTCTGGGCTTTGACCCAGTTCTGATGTGGAGACAGGCTTATTGCCAAAGTGCCTGACCCGTGGTTGGGCCCCAAGGGTGTTCGTTTGTTGCTTGTTTTTAGAGGGTTCTCAGGGTATGTAGTACCACTTGCCCATTACGCATTTCTGACTCTTACTCAGGTTCTTCGGACTTTTCGGCATCTACTACTCCTTGCAGTATCTCTCGCTCTCGGACGCGACTGCTTTGACATTCCTGGCGCCGCTATGCACCGGCATTGCAGGGGCAATATTTCTGGGGGAGAAGTATACAATACCTCAAGCTCTCGCAAGCGGTCAGTATATGTGTAACTCATCCTTTGTTTATCCACTCACCCAGAGTTAGTCTGTAGCCTTGGCGGAGTTGTGCTAATAGCCCGCCCCAGTTTCTTATTCAAGGCTGCCACCCCAAACCCAACCAATTTTGTCATCAATGATACCCTATTTTTCTCGATACCCCAAGATCCATCGAAGGTAACTCCAGAACAGAGACTGTTCGCGGTTGGGTGTGTAAATAACTCATCCCTGCGATACATATCTGGTTAACGAGATATACAGCATGGCCCTGCTTGGTGTCTTCGGAGCGACGGGTGCATGTAAGGCATCCCCCCATCACATTCAAGCAATGCGCACTCAAGCACTTTCAAAGATGTATCGATAACAGCGATAGGAAGGAGAGCGCATCCGCTGCACGCGATGGCGTCGTTCTCGATACAGAGTGTGATTGTTGCCTCTATTGCGTTCGTGGACCACTTACATCTTGCTAACCATGCAATCCCACTCACCTTGGTTCTTCGCCTTAGAATGGTTGTCACGAAAACATCCTTTATCGTTCCAACCGAAATTCAGTGGCTCGGCATGCTCATTATGATCGGCGTCTTTGGGTTCCTCGCTCAAGTGAATTCATTCCTTATTTTTCATGGCCGAGATACTGAGATCATATTTGTTAGACTCTCCTGACACTGGGACTTCAACGAGAAACAGCAGGACGAGGTAGTATTGCGGTATATACCCAGGTTGGTCAACACCTGCCCTCACATCGTGAAATTTTCACTACATTCCCTGGTCTACTCCAGATTGTCTTCGCTACCATCCTAGAAAGGATCTTCTTCAAAGCTGAACCCTCATTCCTTTCCGTCACAGGCACCCTCATCATCGTTTCCTCCGCACTCTATATCGCTGTAAGCGCTCCCTCTGTATCTACTGCTGGACCCTCCTCACCAAGCGAATTAGATTACCAAGCAACGTGTTCAGAAGGGGAAGACTAATGTCAGGCTTAGTAGTGTGCCGGAGGCTGCCCTCGAGGAAGGCTTGCTGGACGGCCTGGAAGCTCACGCGGAAGAAGAGAATACTAAAAATGGGCCTGACTCGGACGAGAGTAGTGTCCCTTTCCCAAACAAGCTCAAGGGCGACGATCACGAAATTGAACACGCGCTGCCGGCTTCTCAGGGCACCACCAACACAACTAGTGCTGCTTCTGGAAAGTCACCGGAGACGCGATGAACATTCAGACAACATTTTGATACATTTATTATGGTATGTGATAGATATACAAGGTTGGCTGAGCTCCGGTAGATATTGCGTAGACATGCTCGTTAATGTAATACATGGGTTTCGTCGTTGGCAGCATCCCGACAATGGCAGTGCTCATTAAATAGACAATGAAATAAAGAAATCCATGAAGATCTATTACGTCCTCCCGGTCTGCCCCCCGCAGGTAGATTGTGGGGGAATAGTCGTCCCGTCCGAAGCGGTATCGGTGTTGTAGTCTGATATAAGATGCATGCCACCCATGTCGAAGGCATCGAAGATATGTGCATAGAATTCTCTAGTGTCGTAACGGCTGTTTACATTAGAACTGTCTGGACGCAATGATTAGATGCACCATAGAAGTGGGTAGCATGACGTACGAGTATCTCCAGGGTCTATCAGCATAGAAGGGGGCAGCGTCGTCGGAGCCTGAGCCCCAACCAAGGTTGGTGGGTGCTGCGAGTACGTCGCGTCTACCCGTTCGACATCAATGGGCAACTTCAACAAAATCAAATTGATAACCCACGCGTAAAAATAGGAGAGCTATCTGGAAGCGCAAGATCCGTCAATGATACACCACTGAGGCGAGTTTTCTTCGAGGAGTCAATCCGCTGGAAGCCTAGGCCTACTCCAAGAGCGCCAAGAGGATCGACGAATGCACCTAAAACAACCGAGTCCGAATCATCGGTCGAATGAATGGAACTTACCTGCAACATGCTGTTCTAGAATGGAGTCGAAGACGCTCGAGATTCCAACCCGGTGGTGCTGTCTTTGCTGCACGGCCTTAGTGAGTACAGCGATTTTCTGCCGTGCGAGAGTACTGAGAAGGTTATCGACCTTGTGCATTGGCTTAGCGCTTATTCTCCGAAAGAATGTTTGGCAATGACCTCATGTCGTTGATAAACGCAAGGATGGCCACGTATATTGGCTGGACAGCGAACGGGCTGGTTAGCTGCACATGGAAAAAAGAAAGCACTGAGCTCTATCAGCAAGAAAATCCTAATAAAGACGAAGTTGCGTACGCATGAATGAGACACGAACATGCCCGCAAAGACCAAACATTCCGCGATAATTCTGGAGCTGGAAAGCGAAGGCTTCATCGAACGTTCAATATCCTGCGTTATGGCAACCAGCAGCTGCCCTCGGGCTTCTCTTGAAGTTCCGGATGGAATGACACTACTATGTAAGACCAAGTTCACTTCATCTCCGAACTCCACACACATTGTCACACACACGAAGAGCAGCCCTAGAATGAAAGAAATGTGAAATGGTTCGTCCGATATTATCTGACACTATGGACTCGGACAACGAGCCTGAGCGAACTCTTGTAGATCAACAATTTCTTATGTGAATTACCATAGGGGCTTTTCAGAATCATCGGCCTGCCCCTCGCAAACATACACCGAGTACGCCGTAAGCGCCAACTTTGAGTCCCCTATTTCTGTCACCTTTCATCATTTCTACCATTTAAGCGACATGCTGCTCAAGTGCTCGAGTCCCTTCTGGCAGCTGCCATATCCGACCATCTTAGAGAGGCATCCCCTTGTGCAAGTCGACCACTTGCCAGCACCATCTAGACTATGTCGTCCTGTAATGGATATACGGCGATGACCCCTGAGTTTGCCCAATTCCCTTCCCGGCCGACAACGACAGCAAGGTCTCAAAACGACCTGGCATCCGAGCCACCTATTTCTCCGGATGCGGTCGACGATATGGAGCTTAAGATGTCCAGGTGGCATGCTTGCTACCTGAAAGTAGTGGCGACCATGGAAGGGAACAAAGGGTTGCTCTTGATAACAGGATCACAAATTTTTTTCTCATCGATGAATGTGGCTGTAAAGAAGTTGAGCGCCATTGACCCTCCCGTGTCAACCTTTGAGGTATGTGCTTCGTAGTGGCCAGTCCTGGAACGCCACTCATGACCTCAATCTAATCTCGCAGCTACTCTTTGTTCGGATGGTACACTGTCATTTGCATACTTGTTGAATTCCTCCTTTCTTAACCTGTTGTTCCAGTTCACAACATATATCTGTTCATTGGCATACATGTACGTCACAATTTCTGGACCTAGGTCTGACCCAGTTCTGATGTGGAGACAGGCTTATTGCCAAAGTGCCTGACCCGTGGTTGGGTCCCAAGGGTGTTCGCTTGTTGCTCGCTTTTAGAGGGTTCTCGGGGTATGTGGTATCACTTGTCCATTATGTATTTCTGACTCTCTTAGGTTCTTCGGGATTTTCGGCATCTACTACTCCTTGCAGTATCTCTCGCTCTCGGACGCGACCGTTTTGACGTTCCTGGCACCGCTATGCACTGGCATTGCAGGGGCAATGTTTCTGGGGGAGAAGTATACAATACCTCAGGCTCTCGCAAGCAGTTAGTATATGTGTAACTTGTGCTTTGTTTATCTTCTCACCTGGAGTTAGTTTGTAGCCTTGGCGGAGTTGTGCTAATAGCCCGCCCCAGTTTCTTATTCAAGGCTGCCACCCCAAACCCAACCAATTTTGTCATCAATGATACCCTACTTTTTTCGATACCACAAGATCCGTCGAAGGTAACTCCAGAACAAAGACTGTTCGCGGTTGGGTATGTCAATAACTCGTCTTTGCGATACATATCTGATAAACGATATATACAGCATTGCCCTTCTGGGTGTCTTCGGAGCGAGTGGTGCATGTAAGCCATCGTCCCATTACATTCAAGCAATACATGCTGAAGCACTTTCAAAGATGTATCCATAACAGCGATAGGAAAGAGAGCGCATCCATTGCACGCGATGGTGTCGCTCTCGATACAGAGTGTGATTGTTGCCTCTATTGCGTTAGTAGACAACTTACGTCCTGCTAACCATGCAATCCCCCTCACTTTGGTTCTTTACCTTAGAATGATTGTCACGAAAACACCCTTCATCATTCCAACCGAAATTCAGTGGCTCGGCATGCTCATTATGATCGGAGTCTTTGGGTTCCTCGCTCAGGTGAATTCATCCCTTATTTTTCATGGTCGAGATACTGAGATCATATTTGTTAGACTCTCCTGACACTGGGACTTCAACGAGAAACAGCAGGACGAGGTAGTATTGCGATGTATACCCAGGTTGGTCAACACCTTCCCCCGCATTGTGAATCTTTTGCTAAATTCCCTCGTCTACTCCAGATTGTCTTCGCTACAATCCTAGAAAGGATCTTCTTCAAAGCTGAACCCTCATTCCTTTCCGTCACAGGCACCCTCATCATCGTTTCCTCCGCACTCTATATCGCTGTAAGCGCTCCCTCTGTATCTACTGCTGGACCCTCCTCACCAAGCGAATTAGATTACCAAGCAACGTGTTCAGAAGGGGAAGACTAATGTCAGGCTTAGTAGTGTGCCGGAGGCTGCCCTCGAGGAAGGCTTGCTGGACGGCCTGGAAGCTCACGCGGAAGAAGAGAATGCTAAAAATGGGCCTGACTCGGACGAGAGTAGTGTCCCTTTCCCAAGCAAGCTCAAGGGCGACGTCTACGAAATTGAAAACGCGCTGACGGCTTCTCAGGGCACCACTAACAGTGCTGCTTCTGGAAAGTCCCTGGAGACGCGATGAACATTCAGACAAGATTTTGATACATTATTATGGTATGTGATAGATATACAACGTTGGCTGGGCTCCGGTAGATATTGCGTAGACATGCTCGTTAATGTAATACATGGGTTTCGTCGTTGGCAGCACCCCGATAATGGCAGTGCTCAATAAATAGACAATGAAATAAAGAAACCCACGAAGATCTATCACGTCCTTCCAGGTTTGCTCCCCGCAGGCAGATTGTGGGGGGAAGTAGTCGTCCCGTCCGAAGCGGTATCGGTGTTGTAGTCTGATATAAGATGCATGCCACCCATGTCGAAGGCATCGGAGGTGTGCGCATAGAATTCTCTAGTGTCGTAACGGCTGTTTACATTAGAACTGTCTGGACGCAATGATTAAATACATCATAGAAGTGGGTAGCATGACGTACGAGTATCTCCAGGGTCTATCAGCATAGAAGGGGGCAGCGTCGTCGGAGCCTGAGCCCCCACCAAGGTTGGTGGGTGCTGCGAGTACGTCGCGTCTACTCGTTCGACATCAATGGGCAACTTCAGCAAAATCAAATTAATAACGCACTCGTAAAAATAGGAGAGCTATCTGGAAGCGCAAGATCCGTCAACGATACACCACTGAGGCGAGTTTTCTTCGAGGAGTCGATCCGCTGGAAGCCTAGGCCTACTCCAAGAGCGCCAAGAGGATCGACGAATGAGCCTAAAAACAACCGAGTCGGAATGAATGGAACTTTACCTGCCGCGTGCTGTTCCAGAATCTCGGAGACGCTCGAGATTCCAACCCAGTAGTGCTCCATTCGCTGCACGGCCTTAGTGAGCACAGCGAGGTTCTGCCGTGCGAGAGTACTGAGAAGGTTATCGACCGTGTGCATTGGCTTATTCTCTGAATGAGTGTTTGGCGATGACTTCATATCGTTGATAAATGCAAGGCTGGCCACGTATATTGGCTGGACAGCGAACGGACTGGTTAGCTGTACATGGAAAAAAGGAAACAAGGAGCTCTATCAGCATAATCATAATAAAGATGAAGTTGCGTACGTATGAATGAGACGCGAACAGGTCCGCAAAGACCAGACATTCCGCGATAATTCTGGAGCTGGAAAGCGATAGCTTCATCGAACGTTCAATATTCTGCGTTATTGGCGACCAGCTGTCCTCGGGCTTCTCTTGAAGTTCCGGATGGAACGACACTGCTAAGACCGAGTTCGCCCACAAATGTAACGTCAAGAAGGAGTCCTGTACGCAATGAAATCAGCGCTCACGATATGCAGTGATCCAATAAAGCGCGTACCCCATGACCACGCGCCTCTTGGTGCTTGAACGCGTCAACACTCCATTTCATGGCGTCTAACAATTCTGAGTAGAATTGCACCAACTCTTCCTGCAAACCCTTCAACTTCGCGAGGCTTTCCTCCCCGGTACGCGGGAGCAGTGTGCGCGTTTCCCCACGACACCCAGCGAGTACGGTCGTTATTCTCCCGCACAAAACCATCAGTCGTACCATGTGCACGAACGGAGTAGGCTGCGGGAGCTCTTCAGTATCACCGGCGTCCGCACGTGCAGGGTCTGGGACAAAGTCTTCGTCTGTTGGAAGTGGAATCTCTATGATTTCCTCGGGGATGGTCGGCGGTCTTCCTGACGAAAATGCCAGCATCCGGTCCTGTGAGAAATGACATCACTTCCAAGCCCAACGCCGTCTGATTTCATGTGGGGAAACGTACCGTGACAAACAGACTCCAGAAGAGTAAACGCGCTCTCGTGACATGGGCCTTGGATAAGTATGGCTCGAACACCTGATAACGGTGATGGTTGTTAGGCGTTGTCGGCGTCGATGACAGGAACGTTCGTCACCTCGTGGAGGCCAAGATCCATAGCCATTCGGATGGCCATTCTGTGTATACTATCAGTCATGTGCGCATGGATATACGGAATTGTGACTCACCCGGAGTACTGCTATTGGATGGTAAATTCCTTTAGTTGTGCTTTCGGAAGTATAGATACGGAAATAACCTACCCATAATCCGCTTTCAGAGTTCTGACGCACGTTTAGACATGACAGAAGGCAAAAATAGTGGGGCGACTTACTTGGCCATAACTAGCCCATGCCAAGAGAAGCAGTCCTGTCACCACATCCGTAGTTGGTAAGTGTATCAGAACGATAATGAGTTCTTGTGCTTTCGCGATGTAGGGAGCGCAGGCCTAAGCGACACGTCAGTTGCATTTAAGGCATGGCTGACGTAGCCGAAAGAGACGTGCCTTCGAAGGATCATCACGAGCAGATGGAAGGAATCTACACACGACAATAAGTTCCGCGACGGGAGTCGCTATCGCTATACGTACCTGGCACTGAGTGCGCAGATACCTAGCCGTCTTTTAGCACGCGACAAATGCAATTAAATATCCTGACACACAGTTAAGGAAAAACGCAGACATCGTGCCACTCTCGAGACGTTCCTCTATCCGTTGGCGGCTGATGCTGGGGAAGTGACGGCTCATAGTTTGGAAGAAGGTGTCGAGCAGGGGGATGTATAGATGGGGGTACGGGAGGCCGATCTCGTCAAACATATCTTCAAGCTCATGGACTGGAGATGGTGGGCTTGGAAGTGAATTAAATCGAGGTAATGGTGTGCCTCGCAGAGTAGGCTGTTGCCCAGGCAGTTTCAATGAAGGACGACGGTTTAACCCCGGCCTGAAAAAACATGTGAGTAGATGTTGAACATTGTAACACACGACACATACGGTGCGGGCGCGGCGCTCCCGGATTGCTATATCAGAATGAGTAAGCGGAGGAAGCGAACGCGTGCAATGCTCACATATCGGTAATAGTAGTGATCATCAAGAGAAGTGGGATCCCCATCCGAGTAAGGAATTGGTCGTGGCCGTGGATAGTCTCTGTCGCGAGTGTCTGAGAACGAAGGCGGGGGAGGCACATTGGGGGTTGAAGACGCGACCACTGAATGACCCGGAGAGTCATTCATCGCAGGTGGCCATACAGGCGTCTGGTACTCCCAGGACATAGGTTCCGCGTAGATCTCAGCCGACATTTGTCCCCCCTGGCGCTGTCCCACGAGATCAGCTGAGGACATCGTCAGATAAGATGCACAAACCCAGTCCGTTGCGCGAATAGGTGTCCTCTTGTCCCGATAGCCCAGGCTGTCCGCTGCAGCTGAGGCCAATCGTTCACGACGCTCCTCTTCCTCCATTTCCTTGCGCGTCCTCTTTCTACGGCGCCCAGTAGGCCAAACACATTCCTCCTTAGCCTTCTCGCACGCCCTGCATACAGGCTTGTCCCCTGAACACCTTGCGCGTTTCGTGCGGCAACGCAGGCAGGCAAGCGAGACCCGCTTCTCGTTGCCAGATACTGGCGACGCGGGGCGCTTGGCCTCTCTGGGGGGCGATCCAGATGCCACAGACGAGTCAGACATGACGAGAGTCGTGGAAGGAGGGTGGAACGAAGACAAATGGGAATATTATCTTCGTTAGCTAGATGTGGAAGATATATAAACCCCGCTTTCGGATTTGACAAATCTCGAGGAGCCTGGAGTATAGACGCATTTGGGTGGGCGCAACCTGGATGGGTAAACAGAGGCAAAATTTCCGGATCAACCGCTTGGACGAAAACATCCATGATCATGCCAGTGGTGGCCCGTCGGCAGTCTTCAAGTTTTATGCCTCATAACGATATAGAACGGTGAACAAAGCCCTAGGATCGACGAGTAATTGTCAGCGGCGATGTTAGCATAAACATCACGAAGCTCGTCGAGCCATCTGCCCAAAAATAGCGGCTCCAACTTGAAAACATAACGATTGTCAGGGGAAACTACGTAGTTGGCCCCCACGTTGATACAGGGTACCTAAGTGGCGTAACATCCCCTTGCAAGTCAATCATAAGTCAAATAAACGTTGCAAAGCACTTTCAATGAGGTGAGAGAAAACAGGTATTCCTTTATAGAGTCTCCCGCGCGAGTGCGGCGGGACCTCAGGGGAAAGAATACAAAAGAGCCAGTTTAAGGCTTCCTCGGAGAAAAACCACGCGGTGTCCGATATTGAAGGCTCCCAGATGGCTTGAGTGCATATGCACCTGGAGAGTTGGGTGCCGCATGAGTGTTGTTGTTGCTCAAGTGAACATGATGATGGTGCTAGGAACCCAACTCGGCCCGGCCCGACGCTTCCTTCTAACGTCGACATCGTTCTTTCCGCAACCACCAACGTAGCGTTGTGTATCTTATGTGTGTCGTCTGGCTGCACCGACATCGTCGGAACTTGACCTTTCTGGATTCCGCTGGCCTTGCTGCCCCAAGTCCGCAGTCTTTTATACCCCATCCGATGGGTGTACTCCTGGAGCACAAGCCTTGATTTGCATTCAACACCTCTTCCACGCGCCCAGACATCTTGAAATAACGGTGACATCCTATAGATAAGTATGGACTGGTCATGTTAGCATCAAGGTGTGACGTACCTTGAGAACTTGTGGGGCTTCCATAAATACTGCGGTCTTCACATCGTGACCGGGGCCACCATTCACGGCACCGCACCCGCAGACGGAACATGAACGCCTCTGACTTTCCTGGAAACCGGACTTTGGAAATCCTCTCGAAGGCCGAGCATAACGGCTACGGCGTCTTGGCACAAGTATGGTATAGATCCCAATTTCCAATTGATGCTCAAGGTGCCATTTCTAACGATTCCATTCGGAGAACAGTTATGATGCGGGAATGGCAATTGCCCTCGTCCGCGCCGCCGAACGATCCAAGAGCCCTGCCATTCTCCAGCTTTTCCCCGTCACACTTGCTTACGGAAAAGGCCCTTTCCTGAGGTTCTGCCTAGATCTGCAAGTGCGATGTTTCTACGTAATATTCTAAGCCAATGAATGCTCTTCGCATCTAGTGCTCACCAAGCGTCTGTCCCAATTGCCGTTCACCTTGATCATGCGACCGATCCTGAGCATCTCGAACTTGCTTTAAGCCTTGCTGAGCAAGGAATCGCTTTCGACAGCATCATGGTTGATGCGAGCCATGCAGAGGTCAGACAGAATTCTCATCTGATTTTTCCAACCCTACTGACATGGCCTTTCAGACTGACATGGAAAATATCAGTATAGCCCAACCATATGTTGAACGTGCACGTAAATTACGTATTCCAGTTGAAGTCGAACTCGGTCGTCTCGAAGGCGGCGAGGCTGGCCTCCGCATGATCTCTGACGCGAAGCTCACGGACCCAAAGAAGGCAGAAGCTTTCATGAAAGGGCAAGTGACATCACTCGAAAAGTATACGTATTTGATAATACATCGATCAGGACCGGTGCCGTTATTTTGGCGCCTAGCATTGGCAACCTTCATGGGTCGTATCTACAGCCTCCGAACTTTCGTCAGCACATGTGAGCCTGACTCTCTTGTCCACTCCTATTGTTATACTGACGGTAAGTGTAGTTTGAAGGAGCTACATAGGACCTTCCAGGACCACATTCTATTGTGCCTTCATGGGACCGATGAGCTCCCTGACGAGATTTTCGTCGAATGCATCAGGAACGGCGTGAGCAAGGTAGGTACTAAACTGGATTTAGAGTCTGCTTATGTTAATGCGCTGTGCTAATCCCCCTTTCCCAAGATCAATGTAAATAGCTGGGCCCGTGATCCTTACACCCGAACTCTTGGAGAGAGCCTCTTTGTAAAAGGCTTCCCAGAAGCACAGGAGGCGGCAATGGAGGCATTCGCACGTGTTTGCGAGCGCTTCTTCGCCCTTTTTGGTTCAGCCGGAAAGGCCTAGTTGATGCGTACTGAGATATGTAAAGCTTTCGTGGAAAGTCATGTCTATGTTACAGGCCAAATTACTCCATGAGGTTCCGACCGGAAGAATTGTTATGTGCGCGTGTTCCCAACATATGATGCGAACTTCTTTTACACTTCAAGCCCTGTACGCATGGTCTGCTTACGCCCCATATGATTGTTGGACCCTGTGCACTACACCGAGTCACCAATGTCCAATGTTGTCCTTATCACCGGTGCTGCTGGCTGGCTTGGCGGTCTTGTATGTGCCATGTTCGCACTTTCTATGCACGTTTGAACTTACAAAAAGATAGCTCGCTCGTGCACTAAGAGATGATCCTAGAAGCCCTGATCTGCAACTGATCCTTGCGGATGTCGTTGTGCCTACGGCACCTGCAGGCGTCGATTGTGTCGCGATTAAGGCCGATCTGACCGATGAGCGCCAGGTTAAAGGCATTCTTGAAAGTCGTCTCGGGATGCCAGGTACCGTCTATTGTCTTCACGGGATCATGTCTCGTGGAGCAGAGGATAACTTTGACCTCGGATTGAAGGCACGTAGATCCGGATCTAAATCGAGTTATCGACTCTCTTTTTGACGTTGGAGCACAGGTGAACGTGGATTCCATACGGCTTCTGCTGGACGCCATACGACGCAAACAAGAACCAGGTGGTCACCTTATCAAATTCATTTTCACTTCGTCGCTTGCTGTCTATGGCGGCCCTCTTGTACGGCTCTTTCCCGTGTACCTTTCTTGCTCTTCTGATGTGAGAGCTATGACAGCCCGAAATCATACTGCCCTCCACCATTGCCACGCCAGAAAGCGCTTACGGCGTAGGAAAACTTGCATCAGAACTTTTCATTAATGAATACACACGTCGTGGCTTCATCGACGGTCGCATACTTCGCCTGCCTACTATTGTCGTTCGACCTGGGCCGCCTTCTCCTGCCACCTCTGCCTTTATCTCAGGTAAGAAGTCGGATACCCACGTTATCTTTGAGATCTAATCAATATCACATTTTATAGGTATCATCCGTGAGCCCCTTCATGGCCTCGAGACGACCTGCCCTATCGGTGACTCGCTAGACTCCCCCGCACTCAACCTTCCTCTCTGGCTCGCGAGCCCCCACACCACCATCGCAAACATTGTTCATGCGAAGCACGTTCCCGCGGAGCAATTCCCGCCACACTCCCGTGTCGTTTGCCTCCCTGGGTTCACCGCCACAGTGCGCGATGAGATCTTAGCACTTGAAAAAGTGGCTGGGCGAGAACCACTCGCGTTTCTGAAATTCAAGGACGACCCTGTCAATCGTCGTGTGGTGTCGTCGTGGCCAGCGATATTTGATAATGCGTATGCTCTAAGTCTAGGGTTTGAGTCAGATGTAGGAGGTATGGAGCCGATAGTCAGAAAGTTCCAGAGTGACCACGGGAGGAGTATCTAGTATCATTCCATAGCGAAGGATGGATTATGGATTATGTCCCTATCAGCAGCGTAGTTGCTTTAAAAGTCAAAGAAACAAGTATATGTCATTCTGTTCATAGTAGGACTTCGTAGAGGCGGGGTGCAGGGACTCATTTAAGGTTCACTCAGTACGATTCAGATTTAGTGTACCCCACGATGTCCCTTAGTTGGGTTCTCGGTATAGCTGCGGCTCTCGCCCTCTTAGCCAGCCGAGTCTGTGTCTTCTGCTCATAAGCATATGCAAAGCCGATGAGATCAAAGTCTGAAAACGCAGGTCCGAAGAAGGAAAGCCCGAAGGGTATGCCTGGCGCGGGGAATACGGTTTGTGGCCCTGCAGGCTCGATAGTGACTTTGTGGCTGAAGAATCCGAGAGGCACTAGGGTGATAGTTGCCTGTGAATATCTGTTATCGCTGGATGTCGCTGTACTCGCCTGTAATGATGGGGTAGCCTACAATAGCTGCAAGACGAGGAAAGTCAAGGTGACGTCCAAAAGCGTGCAAAATATGACGGACCTGAAGGGGTAGTGGTAAATCTGTCCACATCTGCAGGCAAAACCAGGGCATCGAGCTTGTGGGTTTGGAGGACGGCATCAATGCCCTGGGAACTACCTAGCTCGCGGTCAGCAGCGAGGGAATCGAAATATGCAGCGTCAAATCCGATGGTAGCTTCTGCTTCAATTAAGCTAATCAGGTCATGTCAGGTAATTTGCTTCGAACTTCCGAGATAACAGATTTCCACATACACAGACTGGTCAGTGAATCCCTGGGGTCTTTCAAGCACTGGATTATTGATGTTAAAGTCAATAAGGTCTGCGAGGCTCCTCACGCCAGATGGGTTCGATAGGAGGCCTACAAAGTATCTGTTTAGCTCTACCTACTCGAAGCTTAATCAAACAACCACGAAAGTCAACAGAATTCATACATGCCTTGAAATCGGTATTGAGGACGATGGCCTCATCATTCGAGGCCAATATCTCATCAGCAGATGGCAAGTCTGCTGGATCAATAATAGTCGCCCCGAGCTCGCGCAGGGTGACGAGGGACTGTTCGAAGGCGGACAACACCTCATCAGGTGTGCCATTGAGAAAGCCATGCCGTGGTACCCCGATTCGCTTTCCCTTGAGCGCATCTCGCCTTAGTGCTTTCGTAAAGTCAGGAACGACTGAGGGCTGGGCGAAGGTGAAGTTGTCGTTTGGGTCTGGGCCAGCGATGATGGAAAGTACAATCGCAGCGTCTGTCATCGAACGGGTCATGGGGCCGACTGTGTCTTGATGCGCAGAGATTGGTATGACTAGATGGGGGTGAAAGAGCTTTAGCAACATGGCTCCAGACAGGTAGCAATTTTCTATACCTCCAGCTCTTGAAGTAAGTCCAACAGTCGGTTTTATACCAACAACATTGTTGTTGCTCGAGGGGAAGGTTATGCTGCCGTCCGTCTCAGTACCAAGCGTCACAGCGGCGAGACCAATGGAAGCCGCTACCCCCGAGCCGGCGGAAGACCCGCTGGGATCAGCGTTCGGGAAGTAGGCACTGGTTGTTTGACCGCCTCTACCTGACCAGCCGGGCGCAAGCTTTCCACGATAATGGGAGAATTCCGAAAGGTTGGCTTTTCCTAGGCATTATAATTGAAAACAGAGTATCGGAAAGTTGAACCCAAAAGCACTTACCGAGAATAATAGCGCCAGCTTTGCGGAGGCGTTTGACGACTCCAGCATCTTCAGGAACGACGGAACCTAGGAGGCTGAATGACCCCGCCGTTGTATTCATACCTGGCACAATTTCAATTTACATTGACGATGGAGGAGGGGTAGGATTACTTACCCTCGGATGCAACAGTAGCAATATTGTCCTAGAACCAATCATTCAAATTGAAGCTAACAGTCTGGAGATGATTTCTACCTTGAGTAGAACTGGGATGCCGTGCAAGAGGCTTCGGGGGCCCTTGATTTTGCGTTCTAGGTCGAGTGCCGCTGCAATTGCGATGGCAGAAGGGTTCGTTTCAATCACAGCGCGTAGAGCTGGCCCATTAAGGTTAACTTCTTCAATACGAGCAAAGTAGGCCTGCGGTTGTTGGTAAGGCTGGGATCCGAATTTGTTGAAGCCAATAAATAGGCAACGTAACTTCACTAGATCAACGCTCGAAAACTGTCTGGTTTCTAATCCGGCCTGCAATTCGGCTACAGAGGCCTCGTACAAGTCTGGGAATACGATAGCAGGCTTGACCTGCGAAAGTGGACCTAAGAGTGAAGGCCGAACAAGCATCAGAATCGAGGCAAGGAATGAAATACAATATCTGGCTGGTATAAGCATGGCGTAGAATTAAATAGGAAGTAGAATTCAAATAGCTTGCCGCCTAGGGAGGCCTGGGGTGCCCACTACTACCAGCGGACCAGTCCTCCACGAATACGGTCAAGGTTAGCCGCGGCCGGTAAAGTCCGGGAAGCTTATTCTTTTACACCATCAGCATCATGGTTTAGCCATGACCACATCGAGTGTCAGATCTCCTCACCTTCAACAAGGATTTGCTTTGAAATCTGGAAGCCGGATATCCAAAGCCTAAAGCGCTCTCCCATACAGGCCTGTGTCCTGCAGAAAGCGTTTCTGGGCCCGAACCCGATGTCGGATGTCGCTGCAAATGTTACGCTTTCAAAGCAACTCATTAGTGCTTACCTGCCTACTTGACTTGACCCACCTCAAAGAGTGGTGTGGACGGCCTCTGCGTAGCACCGAGCTGCGGAGAAAGTACACAAGTGAAACGCTGCCAAAGACGTCAGAGTGAGACCCTCCAACTCTACACCCTCAAGAGATCTCGCCCACACCCTTCGGACAGCAATGGTCTGGGCATTGCACTTTCTGGTAGATATTCAACTGCCTGACAGCAAGGGCACTGGCTGTGACGTCGCAGCGATGTTGACGGACTATGCATAACAATTCGCGCAAGGATACTTCGGGCATGCGACTCGGCCGTTCGTAGTTCCACCATAAAGGAAATAGTATTTGCCTCTCCTCTCTATATCACAACGTGGGCAACAACATAGCACCTATGCATCTCCAGGCTCTTCTCAATCTCTTACCATTTTACCTGATCTGCACATCTACCGCCTTTGGTCAAGGGGGGCAGAAACCGGTGCTGAATGACGTTACAGACGCGTATATCAACGATTTACTCAAGGGCTGGAACTCGCCAGGTGGGGTCGCTGTTGCCGTTGTGCGTGGAGGCGAAGATGGTACATGGAACGTCGAGACGAAGGGTTATGGGGTGGCTACCCTCGCCGATGGGAGTCGCGTAACCGAAACGACGCTCTTTGCGATTGGCTCCAATAGTAAGGTATACATTGACCTATCTTCTCTACTATTACAGCGCTGAACTATACTCCCATAGCTTTTTGACGCCATCGCGACTGGTCTTTTAATCAGCAACGAGACGATTTCGCCTCGCTTGACATGGACTACGAAGCTCACCTCCGTCATTCCCGGGTGGGGTCTCATTGACCCAATTGCAGAGAAGCAGGCCACAATTGTCGATGCTCTCAGCCACAGAATAGGTCTTCCCCGTCATGGGCTCTCCTACCGATGGTCCGATGATATCCCTACTCTCGTAAATATCAGTCCTATCTGAAGCCCATTGCCATACTCAAATATTTGATAGATTAAGAAAATGCGATATCAACGCCCTTCCGCAGAATTTCGTGAAGTCTTTCAGTATTCCAACAACCCGTACACTGTGCTGTCCTACCTCCCAACAGTCCTTCTTCCATCGAAGATTCCTTTCGCGCGATATGTCAAGCAACACATCTTTGAACCCCTGGGTCTTGCCTCGACAACCTTCTCATACGACATTGCAAAGCTTGGGCACCTTGCAGAGGGGATGACGAGGCAGGGCACCAATTTCTCAGAAAATTCATTTGGTGGCACTCCGAGAGTACTTCCGTTTTGGAGCACTCGAGGCGGAGAAGATGGGAATCGTAAGCGACTGCAAGATCTTTTCCCTATCAACTTTCCTCATATGTGTTGCTACAGTATTATCGGGTGCTGGTGGTATCATTAGCAATGCGGTTGATATGGTATAATATGCCGTGCACCTTCTGTGACTCGACACTAATTTTTCCAAACACAGGCTATTTGGCTCCAAATATTATTGCTGGACGGACAGAAGCCCGGGACCAACCAGTCTATTATTCCTTCTGCGGTACTTGCGAAACTTTCGGAGGGTGTTTCTGTGGCGTCCCCTACTACGTAAATATTTTCTTCAAGGTCGACTGTGTATTTGACTAATTTTAAATTCGAAGGTCATTCTCTGAACTTTCTATCTCTGCATATGGAGGAGGGCAGGTCCGCAGTTCGTATCGTGGTCACGGTACGTTGGTACTAGCTAGGACTGCATGGATTCTGATCATGATCATCCAGATGTCCTCGAGCACGATGGCGGAACCCCAGGTACCGTACATATTCTGCCCTCTGAGTTTACCCACCTGAACCTGCTTAGGTTTCTGGTCTCAAGTGACAAGACTGCCCTTCGATGGCATTGGTGTCGCAGTTCTCTGTAACGACTATGACTATGGAGGAGCTTTAATGGCAAGCATCAAGTTTCGACTCATTGACGAAGCTCTTGGTCTGGAACCAGTCGACTGGGATGCAAGGTGCGAATTTCTCAACTTCGTCAGAAGACCAAGGGAGCTGATAGTCTCCATAGATTCAAGCCACCCACAGTGCTCAACCTTCCGTTAGCTACACCACGCCCAGCCAATGTCGCACCGCCCTCGACAAGTTTTACTGATCTGGCAGGGAAGTACTACAGTAACGCTTATGGGCCACTTGAGCTATGCCTGGTCTCTCCAGACTTTTCTGCAGCGTCGAGTACTTGTAAGGCTTTGGCCGCCAACGTATCAACGATACTTCCGGGCGCTGTGGATCCTTCAATTCCGACGTTCATTGCGGCATGGGACAGCCCCGCGATAACACACATAAGGCTCCGTCACTTTAACGGAGATCATTTCAATATCAGCCTCTTAAACAGCCTCGTACGTGTTATTAAGCATCACGATGAAATTCATTATGACACTAAGTATTCCCTCTCTTGTTTAGCCCACAAACAATATCTCGGAGCCGTATTGGACATTTGGAGGGGAAACATTGTTCGAGGTTCCTGCATATGCGGAGATCTCCACCTCTAGTGGCCGCAAGGTTGGCCTTTCCATAAATGGTCTGTGGGGTGCGGGAGAGGGTATCAACGGTCCACGAGGTAACACTGTTCGCGATCGCGCGGAGATTTGGTTTGAGCAAGCCTAAGGGGGGGTGTTGGCTGTACGTGGGAGCAGTGCTGGCGCCATGTAATTTCGTTCTTGGTACAGTACAATCGATGAATATTGGTATTTTTAGGCCAACCGCAATCCATTCTCGGCGAAGTCGGACAAGACACACCGCTCAGAAAATAGCGGTGTCGGCTACAATTTTGAAGCACGATCTGTTTTCTCTGAGTTTACTCTCAGTGAAGTGAAGGCCATCACCGTCGACCGACTCTCCCACGTTGCAAAGTCCTCCAGTAAACTTAGCGAGTGACTCGGAGTGAAATGGGAGGACATCGACGCCCTTTCGGCTTTACATCACTCTCTTCCCAAAACAAGGTCTCTTTTCTGTCATTGGTGTTTTCTTACTTATCCTTCTTCAGGTCATCTGGGGAGCTCAGTCTCAATAATCGTAAGCTGAAGCGTATACGTGCATCACTTTCCCGGCTGGCGGAAGCCTGTACTACACGAAAGACTTGGAGCTAGGAGGCCGGTCATCCTGCTAGAGGACGAGCGTTTCTGTGTGGGTCCAGACACAAGACTGCCTCTGTGGTATGGCAGGAGATCACAGCTTGACGTAGATCGAGGACCATGTAGGCAGATCTTTGTTTTTTCTATCACTCCCTTAAACTAAATGATAACTATAAACACAAGTGCCGAAGCAGTGCTCGTCGTAAGAGGAGCTAACAAGGAATTAGCTTATCTGAAGCAGTTTGGTCGACCGCTGTTGCCGTTTGAGTGCGTAAGGAGGGTAGGTTACCACTGGTACGAGGTGCAGCCGCCGTCGGATTACATCGAAACCCCTATCTCCACATCGCGTCGTCGATTATCCCCGGGAACCCGGCCCTCGGTTATTTCCGTCTTCGATATCCCGACCTCGAACCCCCAGCCGAGCGATGTCGTCATTTCTAGGTTGCCCGACTCTACTTTGCACCCCGTCGACTGGCAACACACCTCAATCTTCCCCAGTTTCTCCTTGCCGGTATACCCCAAGAGATACAGAACTACGATGATCCTATCTCGCAATCTATGACGCCGCCTTCGCTACCGGAGAATTGGACGACTCGAGCGAAACCCAGCAAAGTCGGGAGAAGGAACTCTACCGTCGCCGCCTCGTCCATCACCACTACATTAAAAACACGGAAGAGTACAACGAGTTTCATCACGCGGTATCGTCGTACCCCAAGAGTGGGCTCCGCCGCCGCCGCCGCCTCTTCTGCCACGCCCGTGACCTATGGGAGGGCGAAACTCTCGCGCTGAAGGTTGCGCTGATAGAAGCAACGGAGAACTGGGAGCCGCTTACGGGGGGAGGCTCGCCGTGTCCTGTCGTGTTCGACACCGAGGACGTACGCGAGACGATGGAGCTGGATGAAGAACAGCGAGGAGCAAACGAGACTATAGAGGTGTGCTGGAACATGATTAGCATCAGGTCAGAGGGCCAGACGTCCACCGAGCATTACGAGGAGGCCATAACACGCAGCAAGCAGCTGACGGAGGGTGCGTTGGCGGAGGCCTGTTCGGAAAATGATCGGGCTGAGATCGCGGCGCACTGGCCCCTGGACGACATGGATGAAAAGGAATACATGTAATGAATCGAGCTAGATATTCCGCGGTCCACAGAATCAAGCCACCCACAGTGCTCAACCTTCCATCATGTAAGTACACCGCGAACAGCCAATGCTCCACCATCCTCACCAAGTTTTACCGCTTTCGCTCGGAAGCACCAGTACAGCAACTGCTCTGCAATAACACACATAAGGCTCCATCACTTTAGCGGAGATCGTTTCAATATCAGCCTCTTGAGCAGCTTTGTACGGGCCGTTAGGCACTGACGAGGAACTTCATCGTGAAACTCACTATTCCCTGTCTTGCTTAGTCCACAAGCAGTATCTCGGAACAACTGTATAGAACCGTATTAGCTTGGACTCGGAGGAGATTCCTGCGTATACAGAGATCTCCCGGCTTCTAGTCACCGCAAGGTCGGCCTTTCCATAAATGGCATGTGGGGTACAGGAGAGGGTATTGACAGTCTACGAGGTAATGCTGTTCGCGATCGCATGGAGATTTGGTTTGAGCAAACCTGAGAGAGGTGTTGTACGCTGGGGCAGTGCTGGCGCCATGTAATTTCGTTCTTGGTGCAATCGATGAATGTTGGTGTTTTAGGCCAACCGCAGTCCATTCTCGGTGAACTCGGACAAGACACGCCACTCGGAAAGTGGTGGTGTCGACCGCGATTTATTGTCTCTGTTTTCACTCTAACTCGGAGTTGCCAGTGAGTCGAGGCCATCACGGAATCCCACGTTGCAAAGGCAAGTCCTTCAGCAGTGAGCGATGAGAGAACGCACCTACTCCTGAGAACTTTTCAAACTACTCGCCTTTACGTGAATCTGACTCAGATCGACCTTAACCAGGAACTCTTTGAATGTCGACGGAGGCAAAACCGTCATGGAGGCATCCGAGTCGAGAACTGATCGGTGGCAGTGTTAAGCGCTGATGCCGACGGCTATCTGATGTTCAACCGAGATCTCAGGCTGGTGTGATTGTTGATATCGAACCCAGCACTGCCGTCTGCGTGCTGTTACTTAACAACCTGCGTCAACCTCCTACTGCGCAAGCCCTCTTCGCCCGCCAATTTCGAACCTCTCTGAAATGGATTCGGACCGCGCGAGTGGAGGGTCAGGACGATATCGATCATTTCAGGATTCGACTAATCTCATCCCATCCGCAACTCCTCGCAATGGAAAAATGCCAGTTCGAATCGTACGTTACTTGAAACTCGCTCGGACTCCGAGCTAACTCTCACGTAGAGCGCTTGGTACATGTCCTGGTTTGTGACCCTGGGGACACCGTTACTTCTACTAGGGTTGGGGATGGCTCTGGAGACAGCAACGATAGTGTCAACTAAACGCGGGGGTGGGGCCTAATATCGTCTCGCTTCCGCAGCCTAGTCTAATTCACACGCCACAGGCTTCAAAGTTCGACCAAGAAATGTATTTCCTATAGTCTCGTCACAATTTCTGCTGGTGCGTATGCCGTCTAGGTCAAACGTAATGCGCTGCGCCTGATGCAATTTCTGCCAGTCTTTTATACCTGCCTTGTAAGCATCTTTGACTACTGAATCTCTCAGGACTCTCATGAACGACTTGAAGAATGGTCTTACCAAACGGGTACTTGTGGCGAATAATCGACTGGACTGTGAGATTGTGGCAGGTGCGTCCTTGGCACGACTTTCTTCCCCTCACACTCATTCTCACGCTCTTTATCAGCCATACATTCTGTTGTGGAGAGGGCAGTCGCCACCTGAAGAGAGTCTACTTCTGGACTATGTATGAGGCCTCACCTATCATGTCATGATTTGTCTTGATCCAAGAAAGTATAGATCTATCTTGGGCAAGTCAATACTTCAAGGTCACAATGCATAAACTGACCGATTTTATAGCCCTTTCTACGGACTCTTCTACGCCCTGAAATTCAAGCATCGGATTGTTTTCTGGTCCGCACTTACGGCGTTGACGACATACATATTCCAGCCACTAGGTATGAGCTAATCTAAATGCTTGAGATTCCGCGGACTGATTGCAGACGACAGCCGGAGCCATTTTTCAGCTTCGACAAAAAGAACAAATGCAATGTAGAGCCTAGTCCTTGCCTAGGATGATACGTGCTGACATATCCTCTAGTGACGTCTATCACCAGCGTGAAGCAAATAGGACTCGCACCAGATGTAGCAGACTTGAATGCATTTGTTGCAGCAGCAGGATTTGCCGATGCAGCCGTAACCCATGGCTTGCCAAACCCTCCCTTCATTCTTGGTGGATGGGCCACAGCAGAATTCACTGTAAGAAAACTTCAACTCACGGAATACTGTTCTTTCTTTGATCACATAGCTTGGCTAGTTTCCCGCTGATTCGGGACTTAACGGAACGATGCGAGTCAATACTACTGGCATCCAGACAAATGCCTTCTGTGCGAATCCAGTCGAGACCAATCTCAACCAGACGGCACCCAATTCCTTTTCCTTGACGTCAAAATCGGTCGAGGGATGCACAGCCAATGTGACCTACGATCCCACTGTAAGCGTTTTTTCGTGATTTGTGTTGCAATTCTTTATTTGTGTCAACCAGGTTTCTGGGATACAATACGGTGTGTTAAATGTGTTGGCATGTCCAGATAGCGCGGCAACTTCGGATATCCATTTTCAACCTGTGATGTTTTGGTCTGATAGTTTTTGGTTTATTTAAGTGCGAGACGCTGACACATACCCAGGTACTTTCATAACAAGACTGATGGCACACCCGAAGTGAAGACGGTCTTTTGTCTACCTTCAATCCAGGCGTTCAATATCACAGCATCGACCAACCTCGGCGACTCATCGCTTTCCGCAGTTGATAAATTGAACCAATATGTCCCCGATAACAACGTTACTGGAAGTCCATTGAATGGCCAGGCTTATAACGGGTTAGAATCATACCACAGCCCTTTCTTTCCCGAGCTGATAGTGGCCGGACCAGTGTCATATTTCCTAATAACGCGAACCCCTTCATTCAGGCTCGCTCACTCGCAACGAGATCCGGCGTACCTGGAGCTATCTTCCGTTTTGCTTCTCAGAAGCCGGACGGCCCTCAGTCAACATTTGACCTTCCCAATGGATTTTTGGACATCACGAGCACCGTATATGTCCGTCAATTCTGATGCCCACGCATTCTTCCCTCTGATTGGACATACGCTTTTTAGACACAGCATCTCTCGATCGCCGCCAAATCCATATATTTCGTTAACGCAAATACCTCGCTGACTGCGGAGACGACATCTCTTGTTCCTGTGCTGTGGATTGAGTATGCTCTGCTCATTGATTTGTGTGAAATGCGACTAACTTGGCGATCCTTACAGCCCCTTTCCCGCCCATGTCCTCGCGATACTCCTCATGTTTGTCGGCATTGCGGGCATCGTAATCCAAGTATTACACCAGCCACAGCGAAGGAAAGTGCTTCTCACTGCTCCGCCGGGAACCATAGCAGCTGCGGTATCCTTAACGGCACGGTCTGGGTTCGGAGAGCTGCTTCTTCCTTATGACGACGAAGATGCACTAGAACGGAAACTCAGTGGGTTGTCCTTCCGCTTGGACAGGCGGACAGGTGCCATTGTTGCCGATGATGTGCGCACGGAGCGTTATGGGCGTATGGGACCGGATGATGCGACGATTTCTCTTCTCGGGCAGAGCCGTTCAGTACGGGACTCGAACGCCTCGTCTTCGACTCTTGCATATCAAGCTGCCTCTGGCTACCCGCCTTGGAGGACACCTTACGATCCTTGATTTTCCACCACCTACTACTATTTACGAGCTTACAACCCGTGCCTTCGACACTGGACTCGCTGCGCTCGCCAATGCCTGCGGCACTTGGTTTCCAGCTCGCCCTTGGGGGCAAGCCCCCAAACCCCCCGCGCAGCAGCGCGGCGCTGGCGCGTCAGCTTACATAAGTATTCTTATGAAAACCCGCCCTCCCAAAACATCTCATCTTTGGACTTCGAGCTCAATTCGGACATTCTTATCCACATAGACTTGGAAGCAGTGTAGATTCTCATGATCATAGCATTTGTTGTAAATATACTTATCTGTTGGCTAATGACTGCAGCATTGAATGTATGGCCTTGTGGGCTTAGTCCCTGTAATATCTGACAGGAAGCGAGACGTTTCGATTTCAAATGCAGCCGGCAGCGAAGCCGGAATGACATGGGAAGGACATTTCAGGTCCTGGGAGTTGGCTGACATGCGTCTGCGCGGTTAGGGTACCGCCTTGCACTGATCTGTAGTACATACTGACGATGACCTTGCTCCATTGTGACTTGTGCGTTGGTTATCAACATGTAAGAATATGGTTTGTTGTCCGTGTGACATGCGGGGCCCTGGTGGTGGAGTTGAAGGACATATCGAAGCGCCACTGCCAGGTTCTTCGGCTCGGTGGTTTTCGAAAATAAAAGAACGTGTCTTGTAGGCGGCTTGTCTGGCGACAAGAAATTGAGTTCTGACAAAGTTTGAAAGTAAAATTGAATCGCTCTGGCAGTCTGAGTGAACTTATCCTCTTGATGAAAAAACAATAAGATTAACAGAGCAGAGGAATGGTCGGATGATAACGACGATAAGTTGAGAAAAACTCAGAAAACAGGGTCAAGGAAAGAAACAAGAACTCAAAGATCAAGAGAGTTAGTTCACGTCAAGTCAGAATACTGTCAGAATATAAACTCAGCGAAAATTCGAATTCAAGATCAAATTTATAACCTGCACATGGGACGGTTCAGAGTCACCCCTGCTTTTGCTTACCGCGACCATTACTTCGGTGGATCTACATAGCCAGAAAGCGTAGAAAAACCGGCTTTCGGAGGGACCGCCGATAGTATTGAGGACGATCCCGCCAGAAAAGTCTTTTATATCCCTCGTTTTATCATCGATCCATCGCGTCCATCAACCTTACGTTGTTTTTGTCGATGCCGGAACGCGGCCTCTTTGACAGAACTCCTCTGAGGTGCTCTGACATTTGTTCTCCCCCAGTTCTCTCCCAAGCCTGCCACTTCATGTCAAATGTCAAAACTATTTTCCTCCGCATCCTTTACCCCGGGGCCCGTAAACTTCACATGGGCGATGCCTTCTTCAGGAAGAATTTCTTCCTTGATTAATTTGACAATGGCCAAGGAAAACATACCGTGACCAGGAGTAGGAACCCTATAAAGCCTGCCTCGACGGCCTGTCAGGTACTCACAAAGCCCTAGAACTTCTACAGGCCAACAGAAACTTCCAATCATGTTCTCCCGCATCCCCGCCATGTTTCTGCTGGTCCTACTGGCTTTCACGTTGTTTGTGTCTGCCACAACCACTATCACCGTGACTAGTGTACGTCGCTGATAAGGCGCCGCCACACTGTGGGCTTCTCCTCAACCTGATTTCTCTACTATGCAGCCGGCTCCCAACCCCACCTCGGCTCCTATGCCTGCGAGCCAATGCGGAACCGGCAAAACCAAGTGCTGTGAGGCACTAGAGCGCGTGAGTTTCCTCTGTCTGTACCCCGTTATGCCCGCCAATTCAATGTGGATTACAGTCAGACGGAAGTGCTGTCGGTATCATCCTGGGCCTGCTCGGCGTCGTCCTCGAGGGTGTGGAGGCCTTGGTGTACGTCAACTCAGTTCCCCTACTAACGAGCTTTTCTTGATGAGCTCAACTTCAGTGGTATACACTGTGTCCCACTCAACATCCTCGGAATTGGTCAGAATCAATGCAACAACCAGGCAGTTTGCTGCCAGGGCGATGATTTCGTGAGTCGCCATTGCGCTTTCTTTTTGCAAAGATCAAGCGCTGACTGCATGAGACAGTCTGGCCTGATTGTCATTGCATGTGTACCCATCAATATCAATCTTTAAAGTGGGTAGGAAACAACGTAGACGCTTGCGAGGTCAATCTTTGTTCGTTAGGAGAGGTCTAATGGTTTTGACAACATTCATAAGTACTGAGTCTGTAAAGCTTGCAAGATATCACGATGATATGTCCAACATACTACTGTCCTGTGTCAAGTGAAGTTTATTTAACAGTGGACGGAAGGGGCCTTAAGATGACCGGGACAAGCTTATTACTTTCATTTTTGTGACAGCATGGCGCTCATTGATCGTGAAACAGAATCAAATGAATCAGATCATAGATGGCACATACATGTGTGCTCGCCCCACAAGTTATTTCTACCAATCTATCTCGGGCTCTTTGATTGTGGAGAAATTCAGGGCTAGCCTGTAGTAGGGCGATTATCCGGAGCCCTCTCAAGCGCGCTTGACAGGGGAAGTCGTAAGTCACATCAATCATATCTGAAGCAAAAAAGCACCCGCCAGACAAGGAGATTTCTCTTTCATGAGCGTACAGCAGAATGTGGGTATGAACATGAGGATAAGAGCATTTATTCGCTTACACTCAAGTTTGGGGATCAACAACGTTGTTAGCGCGTGGACGCGCACGCGCCACCCGGAATACGAATCGGGGTTTGAAATTTCAAGTTCACTCTCTGCCCGGACCTCTCCTCATTTTCTTGTCTTCGTGTTCGATCACCCCTCCTTGAACGACAATACCCCGTCTCCCCCCTATAATTCTTAATGTGAGTGCCCGTTTCTGCAGTTATGATCCGTTGCGCCGCGATTTCCATCTTTTTGTGGTGCAAAACGTGCCAGGACACGCGATTCAAGTCGCGTTTCTTTGTCGTACCACTTTCATGCACTCGAGTCAACAGTCTCTGACGTGTTCTCTCTTTAGCATGCGTGAAATTGTCCATCTCCAGACTGGCCAGGTATTTATCTTTCCGTGTGCCAGTTCTGCTGCCACTGACATTTGGGTATTGTGACGATAGTGTGGTAACCAAATTGGTGTGTCTTGATACCATCTCTTTCGATTCTTATCCTGATCATTCATTAACCCTACTAAGGTGCCAAGTTCTGGGAGGTTGTTTCCGATGAGCATGGTATTGCTCCCGATGGCTTGTACCAGGGGAATAACGACATCCAACTTGAGCGCATCTCGGTCTACTACAACGAGATCGGTGCCAACAAGTACGTTCCACGTGCCGTCCTGGTTGATCTAGAGCCCGGTACGATGGATTCAGTCCGATCTGGCCCTCTTGGTGGTCTTTTCCGACCTGACAACTTTGTCTTTGGACAAAGTGGTGCTGGCAACAACTGGGCGAAAGGACGTTCGTAACTTTCTTTCTCCCCTTGCCGCTGTGCGTGTGCTCATTGATTCTCATAGATTACACTGAGGGAGCTGAGCTCGTCGACTCTGTTCTCGATGTCGTTCGTAAGGAGGCTGAGGGGACCGACTGCCTTCAGGGTACGTCTATACATTTTGTACGAGAGGAGTGTTTTTGACGCGTCTGAACCAGGTTTCCAAATCACCCATTCGCTTGGTGGAGGAACTGGTGCTGGTATGGGTACCCTCTTGATCTCGAAGATTCGTGAGGAGTATCCCGACAGGATGATGTGCACATACTCCGTTGTACCCAGCCCCAAAGTCTCGGACACAGTCGTTGAGGTATAGGCTTCATTATGTACAAACGTTGCTTCATCTAACATCATATTTTTAGCCTTACAACGCGACTCTCTCCGTCCACCAGCTGGTCGAGAACTCTGACGAGACGTTCTGTATCGATAACGAAGCCCTTTACGACATTTGCTTCAGGACACTAAAGCTCTCGACACCGACCTACGGCGACCTTAACCACCTCGTTTCGATCGTGATGTCCGGTATCACCACATGCTTGCGCTTCCCTGGCCAGCTCAACTCTGACTTGAGGAAGTTGGCCGTCAACATGGGTAAGTTGATCGCGAACTTGATGTCCACTGTTGGTTGACTTTTTTTTCTTTCTAGTTCCCTTCCCTCGTCTTCATTTCTTCATGACCGGCTTTGCCCCCCTCACCGCCCGCGGTAGCCAACAATACCGTGCCGTCACCGTCCCCGAGCTCACACAACAGATGTTCGATGCCAAGAACATGATGGCTGCCACCGACCCGAGACACGGTCGTTACCTCACTGTATGTTTGGTATCGCCGCGTCTGACATGACTTAGCTGATTCCGATCTCCTAGGTTGCTGCTGTCTTCCGTGGCAAGGTTTCGATGAAGGAGGTTGAGGAGCAAATGCAGAACGTCCAGAGCAAGAACTCTGCTTATTTCGTCGAGTGGATCCCCAACAATGTCCAGACCGCTCAGTGCGACATTGCTCCCCGTGGCCTCAAGATGGCTGTCACTTTCCTCGGTAACTCTACTGCCATCCAAGAGCTCTTCAAGCGTGTCAGCGACCAGTTCACTGCCATGTTCAAGAGGAAGGCTTTCTTGCATTGGTACACCCAAGAGGGCATGGACGAGATGGAGGTTTGTGTGTTTATGTTTGTTGCAGGGGTTTTTATTGATCGCCTTATCAGTTCACCGAAGCCGAGTCCAACATGCAGGATCTGGTTGCCGAGTACCAACAATACCAAGATGCCACGTACGTTAGCTTATCTACGACGATCAGGCTCCAGGCTGATTACCTTACTTTAGCGTTGAGGAGGAGGGTGACTATGAGGAAGAGCTTCCTGCTGAGGAAGAGTAAACGCATCAATATCATACCCTCTCATACCCCCCTACAAATCTCAGGGCCTCCTCATCGTCTACGTTTGTCTCTTACTCTAGTCCTCACAGTTACTGTATCGCACGCTTTTCTACGACCTTTCTGGCTTATTGAGATGTTTTCGTCTTTGGATGTTCGAGCAAGTTGGCACTCAGTCGAACCATTCTTGAGACGTTTGGAAGCTGGTAAGGATGATGCTTCGTGCCGGTGCCTCGACATTGTGAGTTATACAACATTGCTTGTCGTCGTTACTGTCATCGCCTCCCTAGCTGGTCCAAGGTTGTTCGGACCTCCGTCCAAGATGGCGGACCAACTGTCTACCTGCAAATCAGCTGCGGAGCCTGGAGATTGGCACGCTGGCGAAAGACATGGAAGCGTCCTTCCACTTTTGCCACCTTACATCCCCATTGCTGATCAGACACTTTTCATTTTGCTTCATTAGGAATGAGTGGGACGAGGTGGGGGAGCCTGATCGGCGACAGCAACTCAATTGAGTGTTGACAATTTCGACACAAAGGTGCGACAGCCTTCCTTGCACTCGAAGTTGGTATACCATAGCCGGTGAGTGTTGCTTTTTGTCTATCGCTGCGCCCTGTTAATACTTCCTTCGTACTGACTATGTTCTCGGGTTTGCTAGATTCAAAACTCGCCTTCCAAAAGTAAAGCCACAGTGTTAAACTCCATGTGAATCGTAGTATCCCGGTCCCTAAGATTGCGATATCCCTGGCTTGGAGGACGTGTCGAACTTTGCGATCTCTCCGCACGGGTGCAAAGTGGTAAACGCTTTACTTCCACTTCAATTCAGCGAAGCCTGAGTGAGCTTTTAGATGCCACTGTGACCGCTGTATGACAAGGTCACTTGCCACGAACCTCTATGGACAGGGAAATGCATTTAAGAAGAGGTAGAGGATTTTCCACTACATCGCAATCCTCCTCTTGTCAAAGTAACTCACATTCAAGGATGCTCATTCGTCTTTCCTCCGCTATGATTTTCATCCTGGTCACTTTAATACTCTCTTCGTCAGCGTTGCCCAATAGTGCAGGAGACCCCGTTTTATCTCAAAATACCTCGGCCCCCGATCCCACCTCAACCTCTATTCCCACCTTGATTTCCATTCCCTCCTTGATCTCTTTCCCCACCTTGATTTCCACTCCCATCTCGACCTCCATTCCTACCTTGATTTCCATTCCTACCTTGATTTCCACTCCCGCCTCGACCTCCACTCCCGCCTCGACCTCCACTCCCGCCTCGACCTCCACTCCCGCCTTGACCTCCACTCCTACCTTGATCTCCCTTCCCACCTTTATCTCCCTTCCCACCTTGATCTCCCTTCCCACCTTGATCTCCCTTCCCACCTTGATCTCCCTTCCCACCTTGATCTCTATTTCCACCTCGACCTCCACTCCCATCTCCACCTCCACTCCTATCTCGACCTCCGCTCCCACCTTGATCTCCATTCCTACCTTGATTTCCACTCCCACCTTGACCTCTACTCCCGCCTTGACCTCTGCTCCCATCTCGACCTCCACTTCTACCTTGATCTCCATTCCCACCTTGATCTCCATTTCCACCTCGACCTCTACTCCCATCTTGACCTCCACTCCCACCTCGACCTCTACGGCCCCCGACAGTTGCAGTCCTAGTTCGGGCTCTATTCAATGCTGCCAGTCTGTCCAGCAATCATCCAATGCTAATGCTGCCATCAAATTACTCTTGAGTCTACTCGGCATTAATCTCTCCGGCACCTCTGTCCCCATGTACGTTTCCTCACTTTATGGTCTATACCCCAATCATTTTGAGTCTTTTAGTGGGATCTCTTGTCGCGCTGCGACTGCTTCTGGCCCTGGTAGCTGGTAAGAATCGTTAGTCCGAAACTTCGCAAATTGATTCACTCCGTCCGAACAGCAATACTAGCCCTGTCTGTTGCACAAACAATGCCTTCGTATGTCGTCTTCTTTTCTTCTGGCTGCTGATACGACAAAAGAATATACTAATTGTGTTTTTAGGGCGGCCTCGTCGCCATCGGCTGCGTCCCCATCAATGTCAATCTTTAAATTTGAAGCTTTAAAGTCATTTGCTGATATCAAGAATGTGTCGTCCGTCACCTCACCCCATGCACTTGTTTGAATTTTTCCCTAGGCTTGTCGTTTCTGCGTGTAAAGAGCTCTAACATCGAATATATCATATTACATTGTTTGATAGACGCCTGGGACACCTATACATACCTCGACAAGCCTACCATATGGCTTGCGCATGTTGTACTACTTAGACGCAGGAGGCGTTCTTACTAACACGGTTCAGCCTGGTTAGGCATTCCGCAGCACAACTATAACATCTGATCATCCACCTGCCACTTAGAATCACTGCCACTGGCAGTGCTTTACGCTTGTTTCCGAGCAAGTTGTCTCCACGAAGTTTGATCAGTATGGACAGCGACGTCATAGGTGGGGCGAATTTGAAGGTATAAAACCGCATTGAAATGTATCATTCTCAAGCTTGAACAATGGGGTAAGTTTTCTTTACTTGTGTGATGAGCCAGAATCTGAAACGACTTTATGCAGTTGTATCTTTTCGTGTATAGCAGGTAAAGTTGCCACATCCGGGCCGTTGCAATATTGAACTGCACTGAAGAGTCGCCACAGACGTCTTTAGTTGTATTGGGGGTGGAATCATGTGTATTGTAGCCGCGATTGCAGGTGGCATAGAGTGCATAATCGCAGGTAAGCACCTTGCAAAACTGTGCGTCAAGAGGATGTGGGTCTGAAGAATCAAAATTCTAGCGATCACTTCATGCATCGTCGGCATCGTCGACTGCCTGACGTGTCACTGTTGTAGATAGCCTCCACCGTTAGTCACTGTTCTGGCTTCAAGCAAATTCTATGCCGTCCGATGGACCAGCGGCTTCTGCAAAGGCTTCTAAATCAGACCATCTTATCTTATCACCCTTACTTGTATGCCAACTTTTGAGGAACTGTTTCTGCTCTTCAACCAAGTCTCCAATTCGATCTTATTGCATCTTTGACTGCAAGAAAGCCCTGACTTTTATCTGCGAGAGAATGACCCAATCTTCGGGTAATGATGTGGAAGAATTTCGGAAGACATTACGCACCTCCCAGCACAGCTGATGCTATGCCCTGTTTCGAAGGTGTAGCCTGCGGGGTCATATATGTATTAAATACAAGATAATAATGGCCAATATTTGTTACGATCATGACCCAGCACCCTGCCGCACTCAAAATCCTCCAGCGAGGCCCCAGTTAACTCGCGTTTCCAGCTCTGCTAACCTCCTGGCGCCACCAGTTACTCTGACCCCCCTCGCGGCCGATGGCAGCGAGCAACTGGAGGAAATACTTCAGCTCGCAGATGGCTCTTGTTCCCGAGGAATCAGCTTTGGTGCTGAAGGGAAGAGCATCGCAGGCGAATGTGATTTTCAAACTGGCGAGAAGATGCAGACCAATATAATCGGACTCATTCTTAGGCATTCAAAATAGGAATGGTCGGATGCATAGGATCCTTGACCGATTCGTCGTGTAATGGTCAGATCCTCATATCGTGACCTACCACCGATTGGTAACTATGGTGTCCCTGAATGGCCTCCTTCGTTGAATTTGCCCTTCGTCACCTCGCCCTGTCATGATGTACTGTTCTTACTTTTTTCCTGAGTCTTGCATTTTCTCGGTGTAAAGAGTTCTGACGTCAAATATATCATATCACGCTTTTCGATTGGGGCGTGTATATTTGCCATGAGGACAGGCTTATCATGTTGCGCCACTGGGACGCCGCGAAAGGTGTTCTTACCACAGTTCAGTTTGTTATACAGTCTTACATCTGACATGAGCCAGGCATGCTTTTTCCACGTTTGATTGTTATGGACGGCGAGATCCTGAATCCAAGACTATATATATTAAAACACCAGACCCTGTGAGTGTGATCAATCAAAGCCTGTAATGACAGCGTTGAGGTGATCAATCAAACACTGTAATTACAGGGCTCTTGATCTATCACCTCCTGTAGTCTACCCGACAGTGTCCACGGGTTTCCTGTTGTTGTGCA